>JACXGI010002349.1:44694-67281 GCA_016801175.1 Esox masquinongy | reverse complement strand
AAATAAAAACACGTTGACTACTTCGCAATTTGCTTTAGAAAAGGGGGGGGGGGACGACGACGTGCATTTTCCTCGGTCGACTTCATCTGTCTCTCATGCAAATCGCGCCTAGCACTGCGTTTTGTGTCTCTGTTTTGAGTGATCACTTTTCGCCTCTGTCAGGCTGTACCCTCTCGCCGCGGCTAGAGGCTAATCCCATGACCCTACTACCAAACTCACCCACACAGATGACTGGCTGCAGGGGCTCCCTGTGACCCAGTATTCTGGCATTCGTTGGTCCCCCTAACGGCCTGTGGCTATGATGAATATCTAGCTGGGTGGGCTGCCGCAGTGGCCGTGGTTCAGTACAGGGTTGGGGATGCGTCGGGGCCCTCTGCCTGGGCCACTGTCTGCTGTAGACGGAGACACTGTGTGTGTGTATCCTGCAGGCATGGGACTGTCACATCCAGTATCACCAGCCTAGTTCAGGCTTTAGCCCCTACCTCCTTCTTTTTGCCCTGCCTCCCTCTGTCTCTCCACTCTTACAGACCCTATCTCTCCCAGTCTCTCTGCTCTCTTCATCTCTCTCTCTCTCCCTCTCTCAATGAGATGAGATGTAAGACAGATATATACACAGATTTGTATGTAATGATATAGTTTGCTTGTTTTTTTTCCTGGGTTATGCAATGGTCTTGTGCAAGTTTGAAGCGGAGATGGCCTTCTTAAATGGATTGCGTTGGCTCACACGGTTCTCCTTAATATTTTTATTTTACCTTTATTTATACAGGGGAATCAAACAGACCCAGGTCTCTTTTACAGTCACCGCTGTGTTACAGTAATAAAAGCATAAACAAAACACAATGAAACACACATCGTTAAGAGAAGCACAAATCGGTGTAAAACAGTAATTTCTCAGAAATTAGAAATGCCTTATGGGTTCAGAGTTTCTAACTTAGAGTCACTACAAAAAAATCCATCTGTTTTACCTAACTTTGAGTCAGACCATGGTATCACGAGGACTAGCCAGTCCTCTGAGTCTGTTGGAGAACTGCCTTGTTTCTACCATAATCGGGCCCCCTGGATGTCATGGGAGGCCCATTCAACTGAAGGGTCTGAAAGCCAATGATGTGTGTGAAAGTTTGCACCCGTAATAAAATACAAGGCTGCATGATACAATGAACCCGGAAGTTTCAATATTGACAATGAGACATGCATCTAAAGCACATCACCATCATCTTGCACCGGCACACATGGCTTGCACAAGATTATTTGTTGGTAGAAAATAAACCAGTTTTAATCTTTTGCTTTGTAAGCTAATCAGTTGTCTGTGTTTTAAAAGATTTTATTCTAACAAAATCCTAAGGTATTTATAGATAGGAAAATGTTCTATGACAGAGATGTCCAAAGTAGTAATTTAGAAATCTTCCAAACCTGGCTTTTTGGGAGGTAGAGAAAAGTATATACTATGTATTATTTTTTTTGCATTAAGTACTAACCTATGATCACATAGGACACATAGGAGAGTTTTGTCAGCATAAAAATGAAATGTATATTTACATAGTAGTCCGATTATTCCCTTAAGAAAGTTGTATTCACAAGTTTCTTTAATTGCCTTTAAGTCTGCTAGTCAAAAATGTGAGCTGTTTTTCTAGCCTCAGCCCATGCCACATTTCTTTTGTGAATAGCATCAGATATTTCACCAGTGAACCAGGGGTTGGATCTGTTCTTCAATCTGTATTATTTTATGTGGAGCGTGACCGCAATGGAGGTGAGAACACTAGTGAAAGGCTCAATTGCTAGCTCAGCTTTTGGTATAGCAGAAATGAAATCAGTGTCACTTTGGTAAAGTTTAGCAAAATAGCTTGTTTTCTAAAATGTAAAATAATTACTTTGGGTAATGGTTACCAATACCTAATGGAAATACACCATTCACCGTATATTTATATACGGACATTTGTCAGCATGTAATCTTTTACGTAGATTTTGGCGGTTCTTTTAGATTAGGCCATGTGGCTTAGTTATCGGATGGGTTATGTTTAACTCAAACCAAAAAAAAGTAAACGTCCAAGTTAAAATTACCAAGTATAATAATTTCAGATGATAGAAGTGAGGCTAACATTGAGCATACATCCTTGGTGGATAAGATACACGGATAATTGCTAGTAAATTAAACTGCCAAGAAATGGCAATGGACTAACAGGGAGACAGAAAGATGGTAAAAAGTTTTGGTAAAAATGGCAACACCTCAGTTTGGTCCGTCAATCTCTCAACACTATCTTGTGGGCTTGAGTTACAATCCAAGCTCCTAAGATTATTTTGTGGATACTATTATCTTCATAAAATGACCTTTGCTTCCAGAAAGTATCAAAGTTATAAACAAAAGCTACATGCAGTAACCCTGCATCCAGTAATGAAATGCTAGGAGCCAGCTGATATGTTCAATGCCATAATCAAGGTAAAGATCCAGAAATAATCGGTAGAATACTGCAATAAGTATTACAAAAAATTACTAAGTAATAAAACAAGTTATAAACCAGTATTGCAATAAATAGAAGCTGCATGGTATTAAAAAATGTGGTGCGTCGCTGACAAAACAAACAATGGCCTCTGAAATGGAAGATGTGTAGTGACTGTAGGGTACCTCAGATAGCTAGTGACAGCCTCGAAAACAAATCGCGCACTCTGCAAAAACCTGCACTGTTCCCTTCTCTCCGACTGACTTCAGCCTTGATGGAATTGGAAGCTCCCTGATAAATGCATAGAGGCAATATTCCCATCTAGAGCTAGCGAGCTCTCAGGATTTACAATATGAATGCTCCCTCACACTCTATCATGCTGTGTAGTATTGAGGTCTAGGGATTCTGAAGTCAGACTTCATTAGAGTCACAGCACATAGTCATGGTATGGCACAACCATTGGTTGAGGCTCTACATTCTGTGGGACTGAAAAATCCTTGTTACCAAGCAGCTCGTAATGTAAACTAGCATGAAACAATAATGATGAGTGGCAATATCTGTGTTCTCATATCCCCCTTACGTCACGTTCATGTCTCGTGTGTTCTGATGGGGAGAGAGAGAGAGAGAGAGAGAGACAGAAAAAGAAACAGAGAGAGAGAGAGACCACCACAGGCTGTAGTGTGGTTGTTTATGACTGGCCATATGGTGGCTGTCCTCTGCCTGGTAGCTGCAGCGAGACTTTCCCCAGGAGATGAATTGATGTTCTGAAATAAATCTGTTTCCCACCAACCAACCCCCTACTCATTCTGGCTGCCCGTTGTCCCGGGACACCTGTCTCCCTCTCTGGAGCATAACAGGGGCGTAAACACCCCCCTAAACCTCAGAGGGAACCCAGGTAGGCCTAACCAAACGCTGTCAGATGGAGTCAGCGTCTCCCTCTTGTCAAAAACAAACCCGCCCGCCCTGGCTTGTAGAGTCCCATTCCCTGTCTGCCTCCAGATGTGGCTTAATTTACTGCGACTCGGCTAATTACTGTAATTAAGGATTAATTACTGTTAATTACCTTCGCATAAACTCATCACCAGTCAGAGAGCGGAGCCTTATGAAATGTGCCGTGCCCATGAACACACACCGCGGGGACCCCAGAAGGAGCATGTAGTTGCCCTGTCGTCAGACGCCCGATCTGTGTTTTGTGGTGAGGCCCCATGTAGGGCCACTGTGAAGGGCCAGAGTCCAGCTGAACCATTGAGCTCCATGCGGTTCTAACTACAAACTATCCTTCGCTTCACCAACTCCTGGAGCACTGCGTCTGCCTCTGATGGCTGCTGCCATTTGCTGCGTAACTTTCCTGCTAACAAGTCCTTGGCGAAAGTTAGGAAAACCGTTCAAAGCAGATTGTGACCTCCAAGGAAATCTCCTGGCTCTAATGACTAATCCTGATTACCCGCCCATATTGCTTTAATTGTTTTTTAACTAATGAGGGAAGCCCACAACAGTTCTGCCATGTGCACGCTGTCATTCAGTCAGTGTGTCAATCAGTATGTTCCTATTATTAGTTCGATGCTAGATGCCAGATGTCCAGTCCACCCCGGTATTTCAACAGTTTTCCACAACCAGATAGTAACCTAACAGGTAAACAAAGTGTAGTTTTTCACCGCCGCCATGACTGAATACACCCATGCTTAACTGGTTTCATCTTTTTCAAATGAGAGAGCATAAGTATTTTTCTTTTGCTATAGATTGACACATCCAGCAGTCATTTCAGTCATTTAGCTGATGCTCCTATCCAGAGAGATATACAGACACCTGTCTCTTATCAGGAGGTCTCCAGTAGGGGTAGCACCTGTGGTTGAAAGGTGTCCCTTCACACACTCGGTTAACGGAGCCAATGGCTATTGCAGTTAAACACACAAACGTGATCAGTGTAAGAAAGGGGAATTGCTAAATGGCACCAGAATCATGACTAAAGAATATATACTGTACATTCAGTAGAAATGATTAATACCTGACTAGATTTGAAAACAGTTATTGTTATTGTTAACTTGGCTCCGTAGGCAGTGTCAGAAGTCCCTAAAGATAGTCAGACTCCAGGCACCAAAGTCATAGATTGGTCTCTGTACTTCTGCATGGCAGGAATGGCAAGCAGTAATTGTTCATCATGTCTGTAACCGGCTGGACTCTGTACAGCATCTACCCCCAAGCCGTAAGACTGCAAAACATGACTGCAGAATCACTACTTAATATCTACCCAGGCTATCCATATGGTCTCTTTTGCGCTTTAGTACTGACTTCATCCACACAATGGAGTCTACCCTCAGAACAAGAAGAAAAGTGAACACTGTCTACATGTTCCGCATGTTAATATTTTCCCATCTTTTTTCATGTGTCTTGCTGTTTGATCCTGCATTGTCACCGTTGTTCTACACCTGTTGTTTGTATGTGACAAATTCAATTTAATAAAGAGCAGGAATTTTAGCAAAGTCCTGCTGTTGCTCAAACATGCGAACGTATCACCGTTCAGGGTACTGTTTCTACTTTGATTGGTCAACATATATGGCACTGCTACAAAAATAGGAGAAGTTTTTATTTTCTGCATCCCTCTTGAACCTAGCTGAGCTGCCGTCGTGAGAATTCAGCCCCCTGCCTAAGCTTCACTGAGAATGAATGGACCACCCTGCTCGCTGTGCACTGTCAGTGAGCGACTTAAATCCCAGCCGCCCACTGAAGCTAAGACTGGGTCTAGTAAATGCTAAACAGCATATGTAGGGATGAACCCTTTTACAACCCTGAACAGTGCCCAACTCTAGCTCTGACTGGGACTAAAGAATAGTTTACATTAACCCCCTCTACATACGGTGTGCAAGAATACAAACTCCAGTTGTAAAAGGCTGTTCGACCCTGAGCTGTGAGAAACACTGAAACATTTCCTCTGAAACCAATGAGGATTTATGGCCCAGTGCAGTCAAGAACATGATTTCCCTGCTCTTTTGATGAAATTCCTGCCAACTTGAGCCTGCCTGTATATAATACTTCATATAGAGGCCTTTGTCTCACTCATAGTCGGCTGACTACAGCTCCCTGCTCAGCAATGCTCGTGACTTACCAAGAAGATATTCCGCCACCATGATTTCCACTGACGCCTTGGGGTGATTAAAACTGCATGAGCCGAGCATGGGTTTGATTAGATCTAGACGATATATATTTTAAGACACCTTAAGAAAGGACAGACAATTGCTGGGGGCCAAATGTATTGCCTATTTTGAATAATGAATTATTTTAATGAAGGGGCCTTTAACTGTGGTTCTGAATGGTTTTTCCTCTTCTGGCGTTGTCTGCTCCTGCCTCGTTATGGAGGATCGGCCCCTCGGGCCCAAGCCTGGCCTGCTTAATCCTCAGATGACCACCATAATTACCATTATTAGGAGTAGCTCCAGGGAGAACTTGCTCTGAAAAACACCCACCAAGCTGACTGACTGCCTTGTGTGAATCCGCGGCCCTGTCCCCGCGCTCGCTGGCCTCGCATCTCTCACCGCTTACGACTGCACGAGGATTGAGGAGCCACCAGTCGGCTGATCGGTCGCCAGTGCAGGGGAGGACGAGGGGAAGAGGGGAGAGGGAAGAGGGGAGAGGGAAGAGGGGAGAGGGAAAGATAGCGGCCACCAAATCCGCTTAATGTGACGCCTGTCAGCTCGTCTCCCGCCAGCTGTCACCTCCCAAAGCACTGAGGTTCATTTTTTTAATTGACACCTCCTCGCTTCCCTATTCCAGTTTTATATTTCATCTTCCCTCCATCTATCCATTTCCTTCCTCCCTGCTCGCTGTCTATCTGTTGTTATTCTCCTTTTCACTGTCCTTGTCGCTGTGTGCCCGGCCTCTGTCAGCTACAACACCCTGGGTTCCACCAGCTTTTCAACATGACACTGGAGATGGCTGATAAAGCATAAGCAAGTGTTTTAGAGGTTCTTTATTGTTTTGCCCTTCTTCACCCGAGTACTTCTAGTCTCCATTATCTGGTGATGGAGAGGACATTTCGGGCAAGGAGACTTTCCCCTGAGCACAGTGGGGAGGAACCTTATACCTTTCTAAGGACAAAACTGCTTTAAATTTTTTTAAAGGGACATAACATAGTTGTAGACTACTTACTTGTTTCTATGCTGACATGCAAAGCTGTGGATGACGCTTAAAACTTAAAGATTCCTTACAGACTGGAGAAGTCAGTCAGTCAAGTCGACAATCTGTTTTAGTCGCGATACTCTTGTGTCCATTGTAAATCATCACACCGCTTTTCGGGATTCCAGGTTGTTGCTTTTTCTGTCCCAGAATGCCGTGTGGCAGGGATGAATGGTGGTGATGTTCCATTATCATGTGGCTGTCGCTTCCACTCCCACTGACTGCTTCTGACAGGCCCACACACACACACACACACACACACACAAACATATGGCTGAGGAGAACTGCTGATTTATGAACTGCTGAAACCCTGAATGACGTGTGCCCACAGAATCAATACACACACTGCTTATATGTCTTGCCTGGTGCTGAGACCGCTTTCAAAGCTTCCGATAGGAAGCCTGGAAATACACATGCAGATATGGACAGACATACACACACACACGCACACACACACCCAAAGACACGCACAAACACGCAGCACTGCAGAGGAGTGTATTGCGTTACCATATCGATGTGAAATGGATCTGGTCCAGCGTTGGCTGTGAGCTGCCAGTCAGAGGCGAGGAGGGTAAACTTTCATCATGGCTGTCAGGGACATCAATGCTGCCTTCTTTGGCCGTACATCTTCCTAATTGTGACAGAATACTTCAACATCATTAATTAAACATGCTTTCATTTAAAAGCGCTCACAGGGAGCCAGGGCTGGGGGCTGAGAGAGCTGGTCTGCCAATATGCAGAGAAGGCTGTTTTATGTCTGTGTGTTTTCTCTTGGTATATGTGTGTGTTTGTGTGTGGCTGTGTTCTAGCTTTTTGTTTGTGTACAGACTGATGCTTTGCAAGCATCTCCCACCAGCAATAAGACCGAGAGGTTATGACTTTGAGCTATCTTTTGAATGAAAACAATGTATCATTTTAATTCAGAATGTGAGAGTTTCTTAGCTTTTGCATATGATGGAGGATTATTTTGAAATGTCATTGTTTGTCATATTTTCTTGCACTTTGGGCCATCTCTTAACACCTCAGAGTGAAAAAGAGAGGGGGAGGTAGTCAGGGAGTGAATGGGAGAGAGGTTAAGACAAAAAGGCAGAGGGAAGAATAGAGGAAGGGGGAGATGGAGATAGAGTGAAAGAGAGAGAAGGACCGTGCGGGGAGACAGTGAGAAAAAGAGAGAGAAGTACTGTAGAGCCAGACAGAAAAAGAGTGAGGAGGAGACAGAGAGATGGAGACAGAGGGGGAGACGGGGGAGGGAGGAGAGGGGAGCAGAGAGAGATGGAGACAGAGGGGGAGACGGGGGAGGGAGGAGAGGGGAGCAGAGAGAGATGGAGACAGAGGAAAAGAGAGAGGGTGGAGACGGGTTGGAGACAGAGAGGGGGGTGGAGAAATCCGATAAATTAAACATGAGTACAGTGAGAGGCAGAGGTGGATTGTATATTTCCATTGTAATGGTCAAGACGAAATTATCGCAGTTTTTTTTAGAAACACTCTGTTAGTCCGAGATAAGAACCAACACAAACCAACATGTTCCTTCATACAAAGATGGTCCAAAACACTTGGAGCAGTAGAAAACAATAGGAGGCATTCAATGTTTTTTGAATCCCAGATTTCAAATTGTGAAGGAGAAATTACATCGGCCCAGCATTATGAATACTGCAATAGCCCGATGATAATCATTAAGATAAGGTAGGATTAGGTGGCATAGTTCATTCTTTGATGCTGGACTGGCATCGAGAACTTTAATTGCTTTCTTTGCAATTACCGAACAGGAATAAATAAAGCTGATGGCTATGGTTAGGCTAATTATGTCACAGCACAGTGAATTGTATGATTATCTTTATTAATTGTATTTATATAATCCATTTCATGCTTTTAGTCTTGCACTGGAGGATACAGGCAAGAATAAATCACTGTTTGCCTCATTAGATTTCCTGTCCAGTTGGAGGTAGCCTACATGTTGTTGCCATAAGAACCCAGCAGTGTGTTTTAGTCTAATGTTCTACTGGTGTGCCTGTCTGCGAGGGATAGTAAGGCAATCTTTTATTTGTTGTTTTCTATCTCCGGCCTCCATCTTTTAAATTCAGAGTGGAGTCTCTAACTAAGTGGGTTGTAGACGGTGACAGGGACTGGGGAGAGTGTCGGAGATCTGGACTTGTGTTATGGTCTGTTGGCTGGGTTCTACAGCTCAGGAATAACAGATGAGTTGGGAGATGTCTGACTGAGGTGGAAATATCTTTAGGGCGTTTTACGTTTCCAGGAACGCAGGAAGGAGACATGTTGCCGGCGGACAGAAGTCAACACCTGCAACAAACACACACACACTGATGTGCGTACTACACACGCGCACACACACACACACACACACACACACTCCTGTCTGAACTCAGGACCTTAGCAGTCGTCTGATGGCCATTGACATTTTGTCTCCTGAGTCTGCACGCTCAGACGGTGGAGCTGATTGGGGAGTGGGGGGTTTGGGGCAGTAGGGTTCACGGGAGATACAGGTTCTCCGTGAGGGTCTGGACTCCCCTGTCACCGGATAGGTCAGCAGCTTATCCCCCTGGACAAAGCCACAGTCCAGAGAGCAACAGTATATAACGCGGCCAGACGTGTTCTCTGACTTTCGTGTTCTCTGACCGTTTTATCCAACGATTGCTCTGTTTAAGCAGTTGTAAGGCTGTCCGTTCCAAGGCAGCGTGGGCATGTCTGAAACAACTAGTCCCAGACGTGTGTAGTCCAGACGGCGAGGTGCGTGGGTGCCCGCTTTTGTTAGTAAAGATGGTGGATAAAATGAACAGGCTACACCTGGCTGTCTTCCCCACCTCTGAAGCCCGCCGACCGGCTTCTTTACCTAGGGAGACTCCTAGTGGCAGACTGGGGGAGTGGCCTTGGGCTCCATAGTACATAAAGGCACATAGCAGGACCTCCACAGTCACTGAAGTGGAGATTTTTGCCCGAAAAGCTTTTTATGTTGGCGTGCGCGGGCTGGGTAGGAACGTGTGTGTGTGTGCACAGAACGACAGAGTGCTGTTGTTCGCATGCTCCACTGAGTGCATGCGCCGCCGGAACATGGTTTTGCACTCTGTGCTACTGGATCGGGTTAGTGTGTGGCGCGTCACACCCACTTCACTGAGGGTGAGTAACGCGGAGGCAGTGGGTTAAGTGGCTGCAAGGGCACGAGGTATCGGTTCAGAATGTGGCCACAACACCACAGAGACTGGACACCTAAATAGTGTGAAGCGGTTCAGCAATGCACAAGTAGCCTTAAGGGCAATTCACCTAAATTGGTTTGACAACTAGGTTTATAGCACCCTTTTAGCTGCCACAGGGATTTGCTTGAATTTTGGTGCTGGCAGTTTTAACTCCTCATCTAGCTCAGTGTTTGATCCGTTCGAGAAGAACAGTGATCATGTTGTGACCCATAAATAAGTCCAGGGCTTTATTTTTCTTGGCTTTACGGAATTGTTTTTCTTCCTTGCCATTGTGATTATCCACATTGATCTTAGACGGGAGTCGTTTTGATGCTCCTCAGCTGGTGTGTGTTATTAGTACTCCACCTTATCACGGTCAAATTGTGATGATCATGATAGTTTTCCTGACCGGGAAGATGGTTATCTTTTTTATGACATTATGTTATTGTTTTAGCCACTAAGTAAATATCCTAATCACCTCTCCAATTCCAAAGAAAAATGAACTCACATGGAAGTTTGTGTAAATTATTTACATGAAATGATTTTCAAAATCGATGAGATGATAGTTTTATTATCTTGGGAGCTGCCAGGCTCCGTAAAACCCAGGTTTTTTTATGGCACAGATGTGAGCTATTAAGTAGATGGTCATATTTCACACAGAACAGGTTAAAGACTGTAGAAAGTAGAGCGTCCGGCGTCTAGTAGGCTTGGTTCTCCCTGCTGGTGACTGGCACAATGACTTCATGTATCATTCAAATTGTGTTAGCTATTACAACACTGTTCATAACTGTTAACGCTGCCATTTTCCAGTGTTGTTTTTACATCACTAGAGGAGATTGTTACTGTGATTCTTCCCCTCTGTTGTCTCCACAGTGCTCAGTATCCGTGGCGCCCAGGAGGAGGAGCCTCCAGATGCCCAGCTCATGCGATTGGACAACATGCTGCTGGCGGAGGGTGTGTCCGGACCAGAGAAAGGGGGCGGGTCTGCGGCGGCTGCAGTGGCGGCGGCAGCGGCGGGAGGTGGGGTGGGCTCAGACAACTCTGCTGAACACTCAGACTACCGGGCCAAGCTGACCCAGATCCGCCAGATCTACCACACGGAACTGGAGAAGTACGAACAGGTGAGGACAGAACACGCCCCTCAAAGCTACACTCCAGCTCACCATAAGCCCCACTCTGCTCTAAGAAGACCCTCACAACCCCTCTCACTTCCTGTAGGAAAGCCCTCTCACTTCCTGTAGGTAAGCCTTCTCACTTCCTGTAGGTAAGCCTTCTCACTTCTCACAAGCCACCCCTCTCACTTCCTGTGGGCAGCCCGTTTCACTTCCTGTGGGCAACCCCTCTCACCTACTGTGGGCAGCTGCTCTCTCCTCTTTGCTCTCGCTACCATTAGAGAACCCTACTGCCGTCTTCCCCAACTCACACAAATGTTGTTTCTAGCCTTAACTAAAAGTATATGCCCTTAATCCTTCTCAAATCAGCTATACCCGAAGCACGTCCTGAGTGACCACCCTTTCAGAAATCACTTTCCAGCCAGCAATCATTTTATCAGTCACGCGGTCGTCCTACACCAGAGAGAGCATCCTGTCATTGCCGTCTACTGTACGTCAGGTATATTAGCGCCTGTCACGGTCTGAAGGAAGGCCCGTCATCGCTACCTGTCACTGGGGTGAATATGCACCTGATGTCCCCGTTGTGTGTACTACCCCTGCCCTGTGTATCTGTGTACGGGCGCCACGGATGTTTGGCTGAACTGTGTCTCATTTCAACTGACGAGACCCCAGTGGGTGCTGACAGTCAACAGACTCCCCTGTCCTCAGACAACGCAGACACTTCCCCGTTACTGATCCTGACAGAGAGCGAGGGAGAGAGAGAGAACGAGACAGACGCTTAGTGAAAAGACTGACAGAGAAAGTGAAAAGGCAGAGAGACAGAGAGACGGAAAGAGAGAAAAAGGAAGACAGACAGTTCAAACCTGCTGAACGTGAACAGGAATGAAAGATGCTATTTTAGACGTCTTCACTTGTCACTTTTCTCTTCGCACCGAAGAAAAGCCTCTGCAGTGTACAACGTCTCATTGCTTATACAGCTCGTCCGCCGCCACTGGTTCTGGTTCTGCCGCCCCAATGCCAGTACCATCCAT
Source organism: Esox masquinongy (assembly GCA_016801175.1). NCBI lineage: Eukaryota > Metazoa > Chordata > Actinopteri > Esociformes > Esocidae > Esox > Esox masquinongy. Next base: position 55,345 of record JACXGI010002349.1, on the reverse strand, counting down.
CTGTCTGGGTGGCCCACCCACGTGATTCAGACCGTATCACACTAACATTATTTACAATGCTTCCTGTATTCTCGTCTCTGACAAGTGACTATGTCTATCTGGGCAGGCCTGTAACGAGTTCACGACCCACGTGATGAACCTGCTGCGGGAGCAGAGTCGCACGCGGCCCATCTCTCCCAAGGAGATCGAGCGCATGGTGGGCATCATCCACCGCAAGTTCAGCTCCATCCAGATGCAGCTCAAACAGAGCACGTGCGAAGCCGTCATGATCCTCCGCTCGCGCTTCCTTGACGCCAGGTGTGTGTGTGTGTGTGTGTTTCTGTTTGTGTGTGTGTCTTCAACAAATTGTTATAAGAACAATCAAAGCAAAGAACAATTATGCAATTCCATTTGTTACAGAGTAATTGTTGTCTGCCTTGATATTAAATATGTTCCCGCTCTCTGTCTCTCTCTGCAGAAGGAAGAGGAGGAACTTTAACAAACAGGCAACAGAGATCCTGAATGAGTATTTCTACTCCCACCTGTCTAACCCCTATCCCAGTGAAGAAGCCAAGGAAGAGCTGGCCAAGAAGTGCTCCATCACGGTGTCACAGGTAAACAGTGTTTCTGGATTCACCAATGAGGGTCTGGTCTGAAGAAAGTCGCTATTTAGGGAGTAAAGTGCTGTTTTGTTCCACTGCAGTATCTTTGCTTTGATACTGTAATAGTGCCACAGGGTAGAATAAATATAATTAGATATTATTATATTATTTGTAACTTGTGTATCATTCCATCATATTACGTAGGGGAACTAAATGGGCATCTGGTTTTATTGACTTTTCTATCTGACAGACAGTTATTTGAATGAACAAGCTTCCTTTAATGCAATGTGATAGTCAATATAATAATGTATGTTCTGCTTTCTGTTCACAGGTATCAAACTGGTTTGGTAACAAAAGAATCCGATATAAGAAAAACATTGGCAAGTTCCAAGAGGAAGCCAACATGTACGCGGCAAAGACAGCTGTCAGTGCAACCAGTGTATCGGCCCACGGCAGCCAGGCCAACTCTCCGTCTACACCCAACTCTGCAGGTCAGTGGCGATACCAGCCAGCCTGAATGGGGCCAGTACGGGGGTGTGTTGACGTTATTTGGTCTACCCAGTTAAAAACATCTAATTATATTATAAAAGGCTGAAGCATTACACAGGCTACACGGAAAGCAGTACAGACTATTTAGAAACAGTAACATTCACAGATTTGAAAACCCATCTTTACACGACTGTAATATTGTCTATCGGCCCTGAACTCAACAGTCCAGTCTCTGGCTTTGTTTTATATTTTTCAAAATACTGTCTGCACCCCCATCTATAACTAACTTATTCACTAACCAACTGACTTACCAACCAACCCAGTTACTTCTTACCGCATTCCTCTCTCTCTCTCTCTCTCTCTCTCTCTCTCTCTCTGTGGATTGTATCTAGTGAACACAGCAGACATATTGAACTGTTGACCCTATATAGAAAACAGGTTACCACTAGGGACTGGGTCTTGGTTAGAAATAGGTCATCTATCCTGACTTGTCCAGTTGACCTCCTGTGTGTCATTAGGCTGATGATGGGGCATCCTGGGCTAGTCTTTTGTCATCATGGTGACTCGTCAACTGGATTGGATTAGGACCTTGTCTTGTGTTTTTTTTCCTGCCTCCAAATCCAGTTAGGCTGCATTCTCCTTTAACATCTGGGGAGTTTGGGTCCATTAAAGGACAAGGAGGATTCTTTCAATTCTTCCTGTCGATCGATTAGCACTTCCGTAATGACCCAACCGGCCCGGTTGCAGGGAACTTACACGACAAGACAATCGATTCTGTTTCAATTTCACTCCGGTTTTAACCCTTAACCTTATTTTTAGTAATATGATTGGGATCCCAATTACCAGAAGAGTAGCAAATGGTGTAGTGTTTATCATTAGTGCAGCATACTGTCAGTGTAAACCCCCCTTAGCTACAGTTCGCCGTCACGTATCCATAGGTATATTAGAATGCTGGTCACTGATGTCGTTTCCTGTACATCGTTTTACTTTCAACCCTCTTCTACTAACCCGGCTGACTGCTTGATGATGTTAACCCCTCTCTGCTTCCTTCTGCTCTCTTCCTGCCTTTTGCTTCTGTCTTTCTCTCTGTCCTCCCAGGTTCTGCTGCCTCTTTTAACATGTCGAACTCTGGAGACTTGTTCATGAGTGTGCAGGCTCTGAATGGGGACTCCTACCAGGGGGCCGGGGTGGGGGCCAACATTCAGTCCCAGGTAGGAGCCTCGGAGAGACTAGCACGTAATCTGTGTAATCCGTCCAGTTGTTTTACAGTAGTTAGAGTAGCTTATTTGTGGCCCGTTGAAAACCGTAATTGTCCGGTGGCGGACAGCCTTTTATAGTCTGATATTAAATGAATGTATCTCCTTGCTCAGTTGTTCGAGCGATGCTTCTGTTGAAATACTAACAAGAACAGAACAGGGGCACCTGACCTAGCCTGTAAGACCGAGGTCGAGTGTGGCCGTAAACTGTTCTCTAATGTGGCGGCCATTTTGAGGCTCATGAATAGACAACTGCAGACAGATTTGGAAAGGATTCAAGACTTGTCAACACTGCTGACAGCGGTTGCCGTAGCCACTGGGGCTTAACACTCTTTTGACCTTGCCCCGTTGGACAACGATGACCAGCGAAGAGTTTCAGTGTGTTCGGACTGGGAGTCACTACCATGGGGATATTCTCATTTAATTTGACCCCCCCCACACCCAGCCCCCACAGCTGCATCCCTTCATCCATCCCTCCTCTCTTTTTAAATCAACCGTCCAAATGCTCTGGGTGTTGCATGAATATGCACATGATTAACCCCGGAAAAGAGGTCCCCTGGGTTGATGCTTAATTGAAAAACAATGTCCTTGTCAAAAAGTAATTTGGCTGCACACTTCAGAACCCCTTCCCGGGCCCTGAGAAAAGGAGATGAGTTTCCAGTCATAGAAGCAATTAGAAATAATACGTGTTGCTTGATTTGTTTGCATTTTGTATCGTAAAACGATTTCACCCAGGAGAGTATTTGTCGTGTTTTGTCTTGGTTCTTCTGTGAAATCTTTTGTGTTGAACCTGTTGCAGACCAAATCATTCTAAACCCATGCTGTAACCTTTCCCAGGGCATGATAACCTTTTGCTATCAGTCTGACCTTTCCTATGCATGAAGGTCTTTGTCATCTAAAGCTTCAGTCTGTCTGACCCGCCCTTTTCTGCGCGTGTGTGTTTCTGTTTGTGTGTGTCTGTGTGTGTCTCTGTTTCTGTGTGTGTCTGTGTGTGTGTCTCTGTGTCTGTGTGTGCCTGTGTGCGTCTGTGTGTGTGTGTGCGTGTTGTCTCCAGGTGGATACTCTTCGCCATGTTATCAGCCAGACAGGAGGATACAGTGACAGTCTGGCCGCCAGCCAGATGTACAGTCCACAGGGCATCAACGTAAGTACATCCAAAAACAACAACAGTTGTTTTCAGTTCTTACTTTGGTCTTTTACAGAGAAAAAAAACAAGCTATTTCTACGATAGCTGTCCCTCTTTTGTTCCAATGAAATACAATTTAACCACCAATTTGACAAAAGATGCCTTTATCTGGGTTTCAGTTCGTTTTGCGCGGTTATTTCAGTGCTAATGAGAGTGGGATGTCACGTAGTGCCAGACGACTTGTTCATGCCTGGGCTGTTGTCCGGAGTATGGCCCTTGGTCTGGTCACGCCCCCCAGCACCAAACCACAAACCAGGAGTCAGATGGAGCGAGAGCTTGGCTGGCCGGACGTACGGACACGCTCCCAGCCTGTCTGTCCAGGGATGTTAGCGTTAGCAAGGCACCTGCAGCCAACAGGAGCAAGGCCACAGGTGTCACCGTGCCCGGCCAATGCTCAGATCACACGGAACCAAATAGAAAGTAGCACACACCTTGTTTCTTGCCCAAGGGGCAAATAAAAAAAGATTTGCCCCAGAGCACGATCTCCAGTAAAATCTATCTACCACCCTAAAATAACTCGGCAAGCTGACGTGAAAAAAACCACCACATTCTGATAGGGGGCTTGGCTGGGCAGAGCAGGCACCTCCGGAGGTGGCGTGTGTAGTGTTGGGATGGACAGTGACAGGCAGTGTTGTAGAGAGGAGAATCAATAAGACAGTCACACCAGGCTCTGAGGGGGTCTGGGCCAGCAGTCCCAGCGCATTGGTCCCATTATTCATCCAACATCCACAATCACACTGACAGAAGAGAACCCTGCAATGTCCAACCCAAATTGTTAAAGAGGGATGGGGTGGTGGGCTGAGGCTTTCCATTAAACCTCTAATATGCTTTCCCAGTAACTAAGCTAAAGGAAAGTTGATGAAAATGGACAGTTATACAGTATTTGTTTAAGAATGTTTGTCAGTGGATGTATAGGAAGTGGTTTCTGTGTGGAAGCCTTTCGCCAACCTGTATGGACATTCACATTTGCAACACATCTTTCAGCTCTCTAATGTGTGGAGATATTGTGACCATCCTCCCCCACACCTCAAAATCAGAGTATTCAAATGTCAATTCACAATAAGCCCATATCCAAACATAAAAAGACAATGTCCTTTTAAGACGTCTTCTTTTAAATTGTAGAAATCATTGTTGTCATTTAGATGTTTCTACTTTTCTGTCGAAGCTTTCCATCCCAGATGGATTATTTTATTATATGGTTAAACAATTTCCATTGGTTCAGGGATTTCTAATGACCATACAGAGGCAGAGAGTAGCATTCACATGACAGAGCTCTTCTCCTCTAGCTCCTCTGTCCTTGAACAGTAATTACGGCTGTGAAATAGGCGGAGGGTGTCACCAAAACTGAAGATTTGAAACGTTTTCTTTCTTTTCCCTCGGTTGTGAATGTGATGACAGACTGGATCTATGTGAAATAACAGGGTTTGAAAATAAGAGGGTGCCAAAGCCCATCTCCAGTGGCTTTCACTGATGGCATGGAAATTGCCATTAATGTCCCAAATGCTCTTTAGCTGACCTATCTTCAGGGATTGGAAATGGTCTCCTATTTTGCACACCCATTATACGTATTTTCGTCACAATTGCCGATGTGATAATTTGCTATAATTGATTTTCCCATCAACCATCTGGAAGGTTTTAGTGTGTGAGAGGTCTGTCTGTTCATTCTTAGTAACGTCTTGTTATCATGTAGGTTATCAGTAATGTCTTGTAATAGTCTGTAGGTTATCAGCTATGTCTTGTTATAGTCTTTAGGTTATCAGTAATTTCTTGTTATTGCCTGTACGCTTTGTGTTTTCAAGATATGGTAATAAAATAATGCAAAAACATATATATAATATGTTTCATTATTGTGCATACATTAGGTAATAAACAAATTATCCAAAAAATGGTATATCTGGAAATGTATTCTTTTTTTCAATGCATTTTTCTTTGATTCATAGACAAACGGTGGCTGGCAGGATGCTCCAACCCCCTCGTCAGTGATCTCACCCACAGAAGGACCCGGAAGCGTTCACTCGGACACTTCCAACTGATTATTTTACCCTCCCCGCACACCATTTCCACAAGCCCAACAATGAACTGGCAAAGCCATTTACAGTATTAAAATAGAGGCTATAATACAGTGTCCTGTAGATTTCAGGGGTGAAAACCCTAACTAAAAACAAAATTTCCTCATCTCCTGTACTATGGGACATTTGAGATACATTACAATTATAGGAATTTCAGAACAAAAATCAAAATGATACAAAAATTCTGAATAAATATGTTTGTACAAATTTCACAGTGTATTCATTAGGGCTGGGTTGCTTTATCACCTGTGATGGCTTCACTCTAGTTGATGATTTTCAGTGATAAGATATAATGAGACAACTCGTGTACTTCAATTGAAATCCTTCATTCTACCTCTCAGAAACTAATAAGTAAAACATAATAATATGAAAGACCATTTTGTTTTCTAAAACACAAACTATGTCATTGTAACCAAGAAGCACCTGGTCATGCTTTGTTTTGTGGGCTCTCTCCTATTCTATGGTACTCCATTTAGACTTTAATGTTGCTCCCCTGTTTACAGTGTGTGCTTGATGAACTGTGTTCGCTTTACCCTCTCCCACGGGGAAAGAACCAGGAAGACTTGGGACTTGATTTACTAAATGTTTTTGTGTTTGTTTCTTCATAGAGGACTTGTAGGGGAACCAGGTCAGCCAAATGAATTATGAATAACTTTCACCCTGACTAGCAGGTCTTCAATCTGGGTGGATGGCTTTTGAAAAGGAAAACATGCTCGTACGAGAAAGCTCAAAGGCTGATCTGAAGGCTTTAATGACGATTGAATACACATTTAAATATGCATTGTAGATGTGTGTCTTCCTGGTTCATAAACTTCTGCACCAAGATCTCTTTGATAACCTATCCAACTATCCCAAGGAGGGAGCGCTCTGGGCCCAGAAGCACAGGGCTCTGTTCCGATGTCCATTCTCGCATACATGGAATGCATGTCTAATAAATATTTTCATTCTAAGTATGTCAGGGAAGGTATCAAAACAGAGCTTCAGAGTATGTGCTACTGATTGTCTGAGGGCCTGGAGCATCTTAAACAACCACGTCATTGAGTTTCAGTGTGTCTCATCAGAGGTATCCGTGTGAATTTACAGTTATGTCATGTATGAAAAAAGAAAAGAAAATAAACAGCTGTCATCAACAACCCAGTCGAGCTTGATTTACATCATTCATTCCTGCGAGAATAACTGAACAGAAAGAACACGTCGTCTCATTCTAGAAGTCATTTGGAATCATTTCCTTTGTCTGATTGTTTTGGAGCGGCAGCCTATGGGGTCAATAAATGCAGGGATAATGAGGAGAGTGGCGGAAACATCAAGTCATTATCTTCTCGTCCAATGTCATTTCCTTGCTCGCTCGCTCTCTCACTTCACATTCATTTGGGTTTTCAGTCACCAAATGTTGCTTTTCACCAAATCCTCTACACTTGGTGGTTTATTGTCATCGTTTTGATGTGTACTTTCAGTTGGTCTTTACCCATCTAGTTACTTTTACTCATGTACTTTCATGTTGGATTTATAACTGTATTCTCCTATTTCCGGTGCATCAATTCTAACCAAGCAAAGATAAAAATGCAAACTAACTGAATAATGCTCCCTATTTATTTTTAAGTAAAATGTTGAAAAAAAGAATCTGGAAATAATCTGTCTGTCAAAGATCTAGTAACTGAGTTTATTTTTGCGTACATTGGATCAGAATCCAGTTAAACAGGGAAGTCGTTCCGTTAATAGGATTTAAAACATGTCTTCAGTTACTCCTAGTGATGCAGGTAACATGGGGACTGAACTTACAGTAACTATGAGCCGATCCTTTGTATCCATGATGTAGCTGAAACGGCAGTCAGGGACTGTTCAAGGCCATCTCATACAATAGAACTACCCTGGTCTTTAAACCTACAGTTCATTTCTGTTCATCTTTTCAGGAACTGTTTTGGTCATTTAATATGTATTACAAAATGTTACAGTGTACTGTATGAGAGCAGTCTTCTATTTACGCTATATCAAGAACCAAAAACCTACTTTATAATGTCATCTGTATCCTGGCGGTTTACTTCTTCAAATGACTTCTTGAACATTTTGAATGTTGATGTGATGAAAGTTCTCTAATGTACATGCAACACTAGAGATGGGAATGTTCCTTCAGAGAGACAGTCGGACATAGTTCTTTATACATGTCCTTATGTTGAACTATATATGTGAACTATACATATTCTTTAGTATTTTGTTAGTACTTTTTTATAGAATGCGACTGTGTCACAGTTTCCATATTCTTGTCAATTAGCTCTTTCATGACGTGTTTATGTGAACATTGCCACATTGTATTTGACTTGCTTTGTTGAACAATACTTTATACAGTTTCAACATTAAACTTATACTACTATGTAATACATGACAAATCAGTGGAATTTTGTTATTGAACATTTGTGTGATAAAACGAATATCAGTGTATATAAAGAATATTACACTGATAATTGCCAGTTTGCAAAATTGTATATATTTTTATATGAGATGCACTTATTGTAAAATCAGCTTCACACACTATGTACTTAATGTTACAAGTTTGATGTTCATTCCATCACTAATTCATAGATATTTTTGTGCCAAAATATTCATATTGTACAGCATTCATTTTGAATAACTCTCAACACAATTGTCTGTGCTTCCCCTAAAGCATACAAGTTATCAGATACAATACTTTGTATTAGGGTTCTGATCTCAATCCCTTCGCTCCTCATCCAGATTCTGAAGTATTTGTGTATGGTAATAAATTATGATTAAGTCCACATGATATAGCTTTTCCATTGTTATATCTGAAATGAGAAGTGCAGCATTCAGCAATTTGTAAAAAAATAATAAATACAAAATAAAAGTTTTCTTTTGTTGCATGTAATTGGTTCTTTCATATAACTCTATGTTATTTCACCATTGTCACACATTTACATATTGTATGTTTGGGTGTACTGTGAAGCATGGTTTTGGCAGCATCACGTTATGAGGATGTTTCTCATCACCCGGAAGTAGCAAAGTTTATAGTGATATTAGGCAACATCAGTGGAGCAATGTACAGAAAAGTCATTTAGGAAAAAAAAAGCTGAAACTAGGATGGAAGTTTATAGTCTCATTTCACAAAATAAAAAATGGTTTCTATTCACACCTCCATCTTAATGGAAGATATGTTCTCATTATTATTGTGTCGGCCAGTAGCATTCTTTCTTACAGGGAAATTCACTCAAAGATTCATACTGTTTTTGGATCCCCTGGCAACAACAGCAATCAGAGCTGGATCGAAGAGTGAATGAAGAGTGAACGGAGAGCAGCCGTTCTGTACAACAACCAAATACCGTTTCACGTAAGGGAACCTATCCCATCAATCTATTTGGTTTTGAACATATGCATGTTTTCACAAATATCTGAGAATAGGATCAGACTGTGCCTTTATTCAAAAGTTGACCTCCCGCTTCACTTAATGGGTCCTGAAATAAATATTATTAAAATGTCCGTACCACATGTAATATACAGTTCCGGAAAAAAATAAGAGACCACTGCACCTTTTTCTTTCCTTTCCAAAAAAAGTCGAAAAGGAAGGTTTTGAGTGAGGAACAGAAGGGTTAAAATTAAGAGACTACTGCAAATTTAACGCTTCTGTTCCTCACTCAAAACTTTTCTTTTCAACTTTTTTGGTCTTCAGTGGTCTCTTAATTTTTTCCGGAGCTGTATGTCCAGGGTGTGGCCAGTGAACATATGAAGAATGTTTATGCTCAAAGGGAAAAAGGAGGACTAGCACAAGAACATATCATTTTAAATAGTCAAATTGTCTGGACATTGGGGCAGTTATGATTATCATCTAGGGTGAGTTCAGATTGAAAGGTTTATTATGGCTCGTTAAAAGCCTATTGTGGCCAAACCACAAAAATGGGACTTAGAAGCAATCCATCGAGATTAATTCAGTCCAAACCACAATTCCAAAAGGACTGGGTTAAGATTCAATAGGTGCTTGGGATGTCCATGCATAAAAATAAATACTGTTATTTATGGTATAAATCAGTCAGTATAGGAAAATATAAATTTGTCTTGGAGTCTGCCTTTGACAAGGCTTGCATAAAGTACACTAGGGGTTTAAAAGTATATGTCCTATCAGAAACTGAAGGTGAAAATCAATCTGTCAGATTGGGAAGACTTCTGGAAAAACGTACAAATAAGAAGTTGCATGGGGTCTCTTATGAGTACTAATTTCCAGAAAGGGGAGAATTTGTTTAAACCGTTTTAGCAGGAATATTATACTCAGCATCAGTGTTTTATTAAAGGATTTAATGTACACAATATGGAAATTGTAACACTCTCATACCACATAATTGAAAAAGTGTGAATAATTCAAAAGCAACGATTGGCTTACACTTATGGTGGAGACTGCATCCCATGAATAGTAAAATTAAAGGAGAAATTTAGCTTGACATCGGAAACACTTTAAAAATGATAAGGAGATTGATGTGCAAATTGATAGGGTTACGAGAATGATATGCAGATAAGAAGTTACTACGGACATATTTGGTCGTTGTTTGTTATATTCCATTTTAATTAATTTAAATGGATGTTTTACTCTTATTACACCAGGTTAAGATGCTAAGAACACATTCTTATACAGCAACAGACAGAATGGGAGTTAAAATTAGAATCAGTGACCTTCTGTTTACTAGCCCAACATTACCCTGCCACCCAAAATTGCAACCAGTGATATTTGTTTACCTGAAGGAAGCTGTCTTGATGTGTTTTATGTTTTGTTCGTGACTATGTTAAAATGTAAAGTTACGTTAGAAAAGAAAATCATATATATTAAAGATAGTTTGATTTTTTTGTCTTGTTTGGATAAGGAATGAAATTTGGTGTCATAGCTTGTGAGACACTTTTACATAAAAAGGGGGAGATGTGATTGGTCTGCCTGTGTGTGTGTGTGTGTTTGTGTGTGTGTGTGTGTGTGTGTGTGTGTGTGTGTGTGTGTGTGTGTGTGTGTGTGTGTGTGTGTGTGTGTGTGTGTGTGTGTGTGTGTGTGTGTGTGTGTGTGTGTGTGTGTGTGTGTGTGTGTGT
>JACXGI010002349.1:9739-44594 GCA_016801175.1 Esox masquinongy | reverse complement strand
ACAGTGGCGTGTCTGGCAGAATTACGTTCACAACTGCTGCATATTCATAATTGCCTGAGTGCAGCGTGTGATTGAGGGGGAGCTAGGGAGAGCGGGCAGAGATTGGTGGAGCATAGAGAAACACCAGGCTTGACGTCTGAGTGATGCTTAAATGACAGAGCCGGACTGCTCACCGGCCCTAGGGCTCAGAGGAGACAAGACCCATTCTCCCAGAGCAGAGATGGCATCAGATGGATTTGATCACACACAGTGGATCAGTGTCCAAACCTCGATCCCTCTCTGATCAGGCTGAGTTATAAGCTGACACTTAAAGGAGAGTGCGGCAGATCCCTTTATGTTCATATTTCGGGATACTGTCTGTGACATCATAGTCTGAAATCAGCACCCTACTCGACAGCATGCTGACATTCCCAAAATGTGCCATGGCCCATGACAACCCTATCATTTCATTCAGGACATTTGAAGGCAATGGTCTGCAATGAACGTCTCAACTCATTCCTTTAAAGACTATATAGAACTCTATCCATTCAGATCATTTGAAACATTCTCTGAAACCCCGGCAACAACACTGTATTGAGTTACTTTTAAACCACTTGTTGTATTTCCATAGAGGTCACACTAAACTGGTTGATAAAGATTCAGTGCATGTGTTGACCGCTGGCTCCTGTTAATAATGACAGTGTCAGAGGATGGGCCTGCACCGTGTGTTAATAATGACAGGGTCAGAGGAGGGGCCTGCACCGTGTGTTAATAATGACAGCGTCAGAGGAGGGGCCTGCACCGTGTGTTAATAATGACAGCGTCAGAGGATAGGCCTGCACCATGTGTTAATAATGACAGCATCAGAGGTTGGGCCTGCACCGTGTGTTAATAATGACAGTGTCAGAGGATGGGCCTGCACCGTGTGTTAATAATGACAGTGTCAGAGGATGGGCCTGCACCGTGTGTTAATAATGACAGGGTCAGAGGATGGGCCTGTACCGTGTGTTAATAATGACAGGGTCAGAGGATGGGCCTGCACCATGTGTTAATAATGACAACCTCAGAGGATGGCCTGCACCGTGTGTTAATAATGACAGCCTCAGAGGATGGGCCTGCACTGTGTGTTAATAATGACAGCCTCAGAGGATGGGCCTGCACTGTGTGTTAATAATGACAGCCTCAGAGGATGGGCCTACACCCTGTGTTAATAATGACAGCCTCAGAGGATGGGCCTACACCCTGTGTTAATAATGAGCGCCTCAGAGGATGGGCCTACACCCTGTGTTAATAATGACAGCCTCAGAAGATGGGCCTACACCCTGTGTTAATAATGACAGCCTCAGAGGATGGGCCTGCACTGTGTGGCACACTGCAAAAAGGTGGGAGGGGAGAGACTGAGAAAAGTGTAATTTCAAGAGACCCAAATTGAATTAGATCCCTTCCCAATCACATCAACATATGAAAACTTGATGCACTCAACATATACTAAATGCACGGTATTTGTTTAGATTAAATGGTTGGAGAGAAATGTTAGTGCCTGTAAATCACCCAATAAGTAATCCACATAATTTATCTGTGTGAAAGGTAATCCACATTTTAAACATTAGATAAATTGTTCAAACTTGTTTTATCTAATATCTTTCTCAACATAGACTACTACATAAAAACGTCTCATTAGTTCGCCTGCAACTTTATGTCAAAGGCACAATCCCAGTCATGGTAGCGACCCCTGCTGGTCGTTAATCTAGATCACACCCCTTTGTCCTTATCACGTGCACGTTCATCTGTGCCTTTGATAATGTTGGTTTTTTTTCACAACACGCATTTTGGAACATTCCTGCATTGCCTATTTTCATTTGTGCATTGCTTATTATGTAGAATATTTCATCAACATTTAAGGCTAAACAAAGAATAAATTACATAGTGTTTCTGCTGTGTTTACCTATATAATGGGGACAATATTTTTTGGCTTAAGTGTTAGCGTTAGGTTAGGGTAAGTTTTAGGATTAGAATTAATAAAAGTAGAGTTTTTGTTTGTTTGTTTTTTTACAGACAATCAACTTTGGTGTCTCCATTTAGATAGTTAGTAAAGTGTGTGTATGTGTGATCCAGATCTAACAATAGCCAGAACCAGAACACAGTAAAACGTAACTAAGACAACGACTATAAGCTTTGGGCTTTAGTGTAAAACTTGCAATTGGGGTTACTTTTAGGTTTAGAAATTACTGGTTAAGATTAGGGTTACGTGATAAATAATGTGGAGAATAGAAAAATAAATTAGTGTATGTGTGATCCAAATTTTACGTATTTGTAAGTTCTAAAATCACACATGTTTATTTCGCTGGTCATAACAAAGGAACATATGATTTCCGGCTCATGTTTTAGGTTTAGGGAAAAATGTTGCAAAAAATGGGCATATTGTTTGAACTGGGGTTACTTTCAGGTGTTGGCAGTTTAGGTATCTACATCATTTAGCAGGGGTCCCTCTTGTGGTCGGAACTAAACAAGGATCTCTGTTCAAATTGATTTTCTTACCACAAGATGGCAATGTTAATATTTTTTTTTCTCATTTCACTGAGCCAAATTCAAAGTTGAGTTAATGACTTTATTTTATTGAAAAACGAGCACTTGAATATGTTTGTTCTACAAAATAAATCACAATTATGTTACTTTTGTTGTCCTTCAAAAGTTATGGCCTAAACATATTTATTTATTTTGTCAACTCTTCGACAGGGGATTCATCCATTTGAGTTTCACGCATCGCTTGTTTAGTAAAGAGAACATTCTTGCACAGTGGCTCTACTCGTTATTCATCATTCCCCGCCACGATCTAAGACTGACCACCACTCCGAAAAGCAGTTCCACTTCCAGAAAAGTGGTTTCCTGGGAAAACCAACATGGCAGAGGAATTTACCATCCAAACTGGTCGGAAATACGGAGGAATTGTGGTAAATACTTTTCAATTGACTGTGAACGTCTAATAATGTGTTAAAACGTTGAGAGCAACAAAGTAACGTAGCTAAACCTTGCTAAGTGATTGTACTCACTTACATGGACGGAGTAGTCCACTGCACCTTAATAACAATTGATTGACCTAATGAAGAAGTGCATCAATAGCCTACCAACGTGGCTAGGGCCAGGGTGAATACCTACAACAAACGTAACCCATTTGATGGTTACGTGGTTATTACAAATGCCTGGTAGATAGAGGCTAATTAACTTTACTTGCGCAAGTTGCTCTGAGCTGTAATTATACGGGGAAACAACGTTACAATGTAACTGAATACACTTAAACGATTGCAGTAATAACTGCAATACAAGTGCAGAATGTTGCAGAGCCAACGTCTAAAATATCACAGTTAACCGTTAATGTACTTTGACCTCAAAACTGTAATATGTTTTATAAGGTTATTTTGACGTTTTTAATGGTTATGTAAATTACCGTTTTCCAGTCTTATAAGATTTATACTAGACTTCCTTTGCAAGATTTTCGTAGGAGATAAGCATCCTATGGAATGGCTTAAAAAAACACTAGGGTTGTTTCTTTTACCTCAACTTGTTTTTATATCACATTGCACATGTTTTCAGTTTCTTTCAAATGCTTTCATACATTAATAGCAATAAACAAAATATTGTAAAAAGTTCCTCGAGATTTCCTTTGACAGGCAGCTCTAATGTTTTACATGAATGTGTTCCTTCCTAGATCAATGATGACTGGCCAGGTTACAGTTTAGACCTGTTTAACTATCCTAAACACTACTCTGGGGATTTAGAGTGTGTCTACATCCCACATGGTGTCATCATGGACAGGTAAAGTATTTACCTTAGCATTAATGCAGGAGGTATATTTCTACAATCCCAACCAGGTCTTCCACTCTTTCACCATATTGTCCTACATCAGGCATGGGTGGAGCAGCCTGTAATGTACTGCATTGGGCGGGGGGGGGGGTGCAACAGGACAGCAGATAGCCTAGCAGTTAGAGCATCTGCCCAGTGATCGAAAGGTTGCTAGATCAAATCACAGAGCCAGCAAGGTGTGAAATCAGTTACCCAGTCCTTAAACAAGGCAGCTGACCCTTAATACACATTAAGTTGGTCTGTATTTGAGTGTTCGTTAAATGAGTAAAATCTGGCCAACCAGACCATTATATTCTCTATGCTGTGGCCCTCAGCAACCAGCCATATGTCCCACAGAGACTAACAAGACTAGGTTCACCACATCCAAACTGTTTACTAAACAGCTGCCAGGTAGGGTTCTGACTACATGTACATTAAACAATTTTAATCCACCTTCTTTCTTACTGTGTGACCACTGTTAAACTACACACCTTTAAATTGCCCAGTCCTCGCATTGGTGGTCAAGCCCAGGGAACCGGGACAAGGAGACATTTTAAAGTTATTATCGGGACATTGTCATAGTCAGTAAGGAGGATGCAATGCCTGTAGCCCTGCTTTTAGAAGGCCGCTTAGGGACAACAGTTCTTTGACATTACGTTTTTCCGCAGGACAGAACGGCTAGCCCGCAACATCATGGATGACCTGGGCGACCATGACACGGTGGTGCTTTGTGTCCTGAAAGCTGGCTACCAGTTCTGTGCCGACCTGGTGGAGAGGATCAAAGCACTGAGCCGCAACTCAGACCACACTCTGCCGATGAGTGTCAACTTCATCCGCCTCAAGAGTTATGTGGTAAGGCCCCAAATAATCCACAACATAAAGAAAGCCTTTATGATCTACTCAGTCATAGGACTTGGTGAAATCAGACTTTTTTTCCTGTTAAAATTGTCACAGTTTGAACCAAATCTTTCTCGGTTGCCTGTTTGCCTCAACCTTGTATGGATGTCTTTATATTTTAATTTCCAACTGGTTTAGCAAAGGGAAATTAAATATGAAAACTGCTTCCTAGATGTTGGGCTGAGCTAAGTGCTGGGGTCGATGTTGAGTAAGTTCATAGGTGAATGTAGCACATGGAGATGTGTGGAGTGTACTCCTCAACCTCACACTTCAGCTCCACTAAACATTGTCTTGCCGTCAGCTTTGGGTTAATGTGACAATCTACCTGTTACCCAGCAAAATCAACTATTTTTCCTTCTTATTTCCATGCATAAGACTGAATTAATTTGCGTTTTAGCCAGTGAGAACTGAACCTCAGCAATTCATGAAACCTGAATGCTGCCTTAAAGTTGACACAGTGCACGCAGTATAGCAGCAATCATTGATTTAAATGGGGACATTTCTTAATGGCTCATGGCAATGCTGACACTCTCCACCTCTAGTGTATCAGTGCGGTTTAAATCGGGAACTGGAGTTTTAGACCCATTCATAGTCTTACATTTTTCAGAATATAGCTTAATGAATGTGTCATGTGCTTCATTTTGATATAATGTATGGTGAGTTTTTGCCTACATAGCTCTGAGTGGTTGTATTCCACGAGCCCATTCCCTCAGCTTATTACAGAAACGGGGTGTGTGCTTTGTTATTGTACCAACTGCAGTTTCACACGGATTCCGCTGAAATATGTTTGTTTAAGAAGCGGGGATGACAGTCATGTGTTGTTTGTGACGCAGAGGTCCCAAGTTCGAGGCCAGATGTGGCGAATTGGAAGGTGTGACTTGCTAAGCATTTTGTGTGATGATCTTTACACTGGAATATACAAAGCATGTAGGCCAACAGGGCCCTTATACAGTACAAAGGTTTCACATTGTATTGGTTGGCTATTTGTATTCATGTCATGTTACTGAAACATCTTATCACACCTAACCAAATCCAAACATCTTCCAGTTATGTGTATTTCTTTCTTCCACTTTCTTGTAGAATGACCAGTCAACAGAGGACCTCCACATAATTGGAGCAGAAGACCTCTCCTTCTTGACTGGAAAAGTGAGTTGCTCTGTTCTGTGAATAAAACACGTAACCTACATAACATTTTGCATTAGCAGATATTGTGGGAGCCTTGCAAATCCACATATTGGTACTCACTTAAAGAAGTCAGGCAGCAGTAAACACAAAGGATGCCCCATTCTCCCTGCAATATCTCTATAACAAGAAAAATCCTTGACTCAGGTTTATCCAAGAGACATTGAGTGTCATGTACGTACAAATGGACACGGACATGAATGTACGAGCAGAGACAGATCCACTGTCTCCTCTCTGATTTCATTGTGAGGAAACAATTGATAAGTTTTGATAGCAAGACATGCTGCCTGGTTGTAGTTATTGTGATCTGGGAAAGATTTGGGAAGTATCTCTAAACAACCACAGTGCGGCAGGCTTTCCCACATTCCGCATTCGTTCTTTTCTCCCACTATCAGAAACACTTGGTCACGTTAAAAGGAATACACCCTAAAATTCACTCATTGTTTAGGTGCAAGCAATAGACAGGGTTCGAACAAAATACAGACCAAAAGTCGACAATACAGATAGAATAAAAATCTAATGGAAATCTGTGGTTAAATCTGACAATCTACAATTTAAAGAGGGATTTATCCCTCTTTAAAAGAAGTGAAGTGTGTAAGAAATGCATTTCAGTTTTTTTTATTCAACACAACTAAAAACAGACAGAAATCGATTTGTTTTATGTATTATTATTTATTTTTACAACTGAAAATACAAAGAAGAGAGAAAAAAAGACCTGGATCTTTTTCGACTTGTGATGAGACATTAGCGACATACACCACTTTTATTTTCCTCAAATAGCTGGTGAGGTCATACTAAAAATATGAATATTGTTCATTATCTTGGGAGAACAAAACAATGGCCTAGTTAGTCACAATGCTGCAGTACCAGGGCCTATAATCTGTGAGTGTGCATGTGTTTCTGTGCATTTTTTGTGTTTAGCTCTTAATGAGATCAAAGGTCAGCGAGGGAGACACTGCTGACATATACAGCTGATACAGACACAGAGACATAAGCAGTTCCCCCAACAGCACTTGTCCAGCCTGTCGTGAGCTGTCTGTATTTGAGTAATGGGGCAGTGATCTTATTGCTCAGCCTATTGCTTATCTACACAGAGTGTTGGGTGTGAAATAATTTAGACTGACCAAGCCTTACTGTTTTTTGATACAGACACTGGCCATAGTTCAAAGTGTAAAATTGTTGATTGATATGAAGCAATTGCTGCCTATACTGGGGAAAGTTGGTACTATATGTTCTACCTCAGTTATTAGCTAACAATTATGCTAACTGATCATTACAATGTTATTTATGTCACATCTACTTTGTATCCAGTTTACACTGTCTGGATTGAGGATTAAGGTTTGTAAGTCTTCACTGTCTGGAAGAAATTAATGACACTACTGAGACCGAGACAGACAGACACAGCATCAACTTAGCATGGCTTAAGTTCTGCTTGACTGCATCTTTTATGTTTCACGTGAATTGATAGTAGAGCACAGCCCTACCACCGCATGTGGTTTCATTTGTCTTCTCTTGATTCTTGAGAATGACTTGGTTACTTTTTCCATTAAAATAAGTTCCTTAAGCGCACAGGCTCTATAAACAATTTTCATGTCCATGCTAAATTGCAGACATTGCAGGCAAACAGATGGGTACAGAAAAAAACACAGACTTGCTAGTCTGAAAAGCAATGCTGTCTTTAAACATTCCTTCTGTAGTCACTAATGTGAAGTAATACATCACACATCTAGCATTAATAATCAAGAGGAGTTGGCCACTGGACAGGGTGGGAAGCCCTTTTTTTTACCAGATGCCAAAATGATTGGCCCTCCTATTTCTCTTCTAACATGTGATGTCTGGTATTGGCTGGCTGGCCCCTGCCTATGTGGGGGAAGAGTGGGTAGCTGGTCATTGACTTTCGCCATATGAGGAATGTTCATTTCCTCTGCGACTGGAAAACATTTTAGGGAAAACACTCATTCATTATTAAGCTCAGTCCCAGAAGAAGGCACTTGACCCTAATTAAACCAGGTTGTTGTTGAAAATGACTGTTCTCAGTCAACTTACCTGGTAAAATATGGGTAAAAAAATAGCACTGTGTCCTACTTCTAAACCCATATCCCATCAAACAGGAGGCTTTCATAAGACGTCACAAAACCTCCTGACTTTGTAGAGAAGTTCTAAAGGCTGTTTTGTTTACATATTATAATGTCCCATTACGATAGTCTTTTTATATTCCAAAATGAATATTTTATGTGGTAATGGAGTCTAGTGTATTTAAATGTAGAAAATCTGTGGAGCATGTCATTCAGTTCATGTTATCTTGGTATGCATGTGCAGCACTACTGTGATGGATTGAAGATAAGTTCCACATTCCTTTGCATAACTGTTTCCTTTCTTTTTTCTCACTGACATCTGCTTGAAAAAAAGAACGTCCTAATTGTAGAGGTGAGTCAACGTGCTTTTTTATTTTCTCTATTCCATTAATGCCTTATACACCCTTCCATTACTCATTTGGGTGTGAAGAACATTTTATGGCTACATACAGTGAATACGAGCTTTATTTATGGCAGACCAGACCAGAGAGTAGTCCTTCCAGACCAGAGTCTTATTCATTAGGTTAAACGGACTGAAACAGGGAAGGACTGCACAAACATATCCAATCACAAATGCTTGTTTTTGTTTTCAGTTTCAAGGACGAACATTACAGTGGTTCCTAATGAATATGACCCTGAATTGGATATAGAATCAAACTTTCTTAGTTCAACCATTACAGAAATTTGAGTGTCCCTTCTGAGAATTGTTAGTGAAATGTTCCTCTCAGCAGATCATTTGGGATCCTATTATGTCTCTATCTAGGGAAGATTTCTTTTTAAAGCTAATCAAAGCATTACGGTAATACATTGAATACTACTCCGAATTAGACATCCTTAGAACAAGCATGTGAATACAACTGTGTTAGGAAGTATTCCATACAGAAAGATAAACATAAACCAAACTGTTACACAATTTAAAGAATCAAAATAAATGGCACTCCTAATGTAGAGACCCATCAATCATATAAGTTATTTTTGCAGTCTGTCATCACGTCAGTATCCCTACCATGGTCTATGTCCTCCTTGAAGTTTGGTTCACTGCTGTTCTTTGTAACACAGACTATGATTAGAAAGACATGCACTCTCATTTAGTCTTACCCTCATCTATAGTCAACTGAACTAGCAGGTCTGCACTATGTCATCGTATGCCAGCAATGACTTTGACAAGAACGGCTGTCATAATGCATGTATTGCATTTACAATTCATGGAGAAAGGTGTTCGAAGTCACCCTCCTGGGCTACTCACACAAACATAAACTCACACACACTCGCACGCATGCCAGGACGATTAACCGCGCCATCTACGTATGCCACATTTTGAAGAGTGGACGTACAATAGAGCTGTGATCAGCTGACATAAACTAACTCAGACAACAAAAGACACCAGTGTGGTCTAGGTGTCTAGGAACAACACCGGCCTGGATCCACCACAACACAGTTTCACTAGAGGTGTTAAGACTCAGAAGGGTTTCTGCGTTACACAGGCGGTTCCCTTATTCACTCTGGTTTCACACTTCTCAATGTGGCTACACACACTTGCGTGCACACACACACACACACAAATCCTGCCACTCTTGTTGGTTTTGTTAATGATATACCAGTAAGCCCTCAGCTTGGTGTATCTTTTCCTTTTGAGTGTTAACAGCCAGTCACATTGTCCTGTTGCTATACTTGTGTGTTTTTTGTTCCCCACAGGCCATAGTAGACACAGGCAAAACAATGACTACACTCCTTAAACACGTGGAGGCCTTCAGGCCCAAAATGATCAAAGTAGCAGGGTGAGTCTTGGTATAGATAGAACCATCATTACAGACCTGTGGATTTATGCAAAGTCACTCCTTTTCCTCTCCTAGTCTAGACAGAGAGACGGGACAATGAAGCTGAGTTTCAGTGTGTGACGGGGCGTACATTGGGGATGTTTCAGTAATATGCTTGGGTTGACAGATATTCTCTCTGTTTCAGTTTGCTGGTGAAGAGAGTCCCAAACAATTCAGGATGTTTCCCAGATTGTATGTAGCAGTTCTATACATTTAGATTAATTGTTAAAATGTTATACAAGAATGAGGTGTTCATCTGATATTACCTGTAACCTTATCAGTTACAGCAGGTTATCCCTCAGTTATCAATGGTCTGTTTACAAACTAAGGGGTTGGTTTGTTGTTTTGGGGTTCCATTGCTGCAGTGCTAATCCCTTTTCTATTTCAGATGTTGGTTTTGAGATACCCAATCATTTTGTGGTTGGATATGCCTTAGACTACAATGAGTATTTCAGAGACCTCAATGTAAGTTCTTATTCAATACAGATTGATTTTCAGTGACTTGCGTAGCATTCTCCTCTTCCTGAAAATAGCTCATAAATTGCCACCTACTTGGTCCCAACTGATATGAATAATATATGTCAAATGACTGGAGAAATGTATTATGTTAAAGATCTGTGATAGTTGTCATGTGACTTCCTTTTCCCACAGCATATCTGTGTGATCAGTGAAAGCGGCAAGCTGAAATACAAGGTCTAGGAAGTGATGCTTATAGGATTCTGCATAGGAGAAGTGTTTCGACAAGAAGCTTGCACACTTCCCCTGAAAGCACTGTGACAACTGTTAACAGACCCAAAGACCTTCACCCACGCTCACTGCTGGTTGGCCACATTCCATTACACATCAGAACACTGAGGATTAACCATAGATTGTCCATCGGACTCAATGCATAATAATAGTTTTTCTAACAAAGCTGTGAACCTGTAATGTACTTTTACAATTTTAATTAAACCTGTCCAATAGAAATATACAGAATATAATTAATGACTGGAAATGTTAGCCATGTTTTACTCATTTCAAGCTGACTGCTGACTGCTGTATGTAGAACATATTTTACTTATGTAAAAGTGAAAAGATTAAAAAAAACAGAAACACATTTGATATGAGTTTGTATTCATATTGTCCATTGAACAGGGGCCCCAA
Organism: Esox masquinongy; assembly: GCA_016801175.1. Lineage (NCBI taxonomy): Eukaryota > Metazoa > Chordata > Actinopteri > Esociformes > Esocidae > Esox > Esox masquinongy. The sequence goes on along the minus strand of JACXGI010002349.1, from coordinate 33,661 downwards.
TGTAACTGCCTTTCTGTTAAAAGGGAAGAATGTACTTCACTTCCACTGGCAATTTCATTTTAATTACTGGTTACACTTTTATGTGGTACAGTTATTCTATCAACAAACGGTCAAAAACCTGTCTGTAGGAAAGCAGTTGACTGCTACAGTTATGGTTGAAGTTAGGTTTAGAAGGGTTAAGGTAATTCATAGGAAATAGTTGAAATGTCACTGATGATATCTGTAGAACATCTCCAAACATCTGATGACTTACTGAACTCGAATTCATGCATGATACTAGACTATAATGGGGTATGTGCCATTATTCAGTGCTAACCATCTCTGTAAATTACTTTAAAATACAAACAGTAATGTAGTATACCATAGTCATAGCGTATTTGTCAGCTACTGTGACATGATAACAAAATTGTTTTCCTCATTTCCTGTCCTTGGACAAACAAGGAGTCCTGCAATTTTCCCAGTGCCTTGGTCTTACTGTAACCACCTGTTGTCAAAGCATTTCAGTATTTTAGCTTTGCTCCTTAGTGGTGAAGAGGGAGACAGCGTTACAAGGTTTTAACTCACTTCAGCAGACCCGGACCGTGTAAAGGAAAAGTAGGTTACCACCTGAAAGAGTAAACAACAAAAGAGCAATTTGTGTGTGAACTGTTTGGCTCTTTGTATACCCTGACATATGACTCCAGTGTTTGAGTAGCGGGGACAAGGAAACCAAAAGGTTTCACCTGTTTACCTGTATGTCAACTCTTAATGTCATAGATTAGTGATTGCCTCACCAGAGTACATTTTATAACAGGCAGCTGATTTATCCAAGATTACTAATATATATTTACTTATTCCAGATGTATATGACATTATAATATGCCCTGTTTGTTATGCCAAACATTTGTATCACCTCTAAAATACTGTCAGCCAGGCAGTCCTCTGAAATGTCCTGTTCATTCACTGTTCACCCATGTAAAAATGCCCACATCCACCACCACAGCCCCTGGCAGAGCCATTAGAAACAGGACTCTCAGCCAATGGAATTGAAACAGGCAGTCAATGGAAGCAGAACTGGCCAGGCAGGGCAGTATTGTAAAGCCCAGGCCAGGATGACCCCCTTGACAAAGGCCACCAATCCCGGTAACAGGTGGCCCCTTCTGCTGGGAAGGAATGAAAGGGACATTTGTCTGGGTCCTCAGAAACACATCACTTAGAAATCCCTCCTTTCAGCTTTGTATGTGTGACAATATGTGTGTATGAGTGTGCGTTAAAATGTAACAAATCATAACACAGACCATGTCATTTGAATTCCCCCACTGATCTGTAACACATTAGATCTCAAAGACTGTTATTCCAATGTAATTCAGTATGAGAGTCCAGACAGTTTATGTGCCAGCTTTTACTATGCAGGAAACCAAAGAGGGTAATGATGATTTGTATTAGATGGTGGGTAGGGAGAACTGTGCAATGTGTGCTTCTCATTCAGTGGGAATACATTCCACAGCCATTGCCATCCACATGCCAAACCTTCCTCGACCCAACTTTGAACCAGCCACCATGTGACTGTTATAATCTTGCCAAGCAGTTGCTGTTGTTGTTTTACGTGTGTGTGTGTGTGTGTGTGGACGTGGACGCTCTCACCCTCTGCAGGGTTCAAAAACACAGAAGCATTAGTTTAACAGGAAAACACGTCTTCAACCTAGTATCAATTTCAACCTGTAAACAGGATTTTGGAACTATGCTCAAGTCTTCCTTTTTTTGCCTACAACATTTGGTTAGTGTGTATGGGTGTATAACCTAAAATGTAAAAGAAAAAGTTCCTGGAGGATCTATTAGGGGTAATTCATATTGAAACTCTGTGGGAAGTCCTAAAAGTTCTCTAAGAATCCTTTGAAAAGGTTCTTTAAAGAATCCCTTCTTAATGTTTCCTCAAAACCCCTTTGGGGTTGACCCTTGAGGAATATTCTTTATCAAAATGTTCTTTGAGTAAACATTAGAAGAAGATATTTGAAATATCTTGTTTACATTTTCCCCTTGAAGAACGTATAAAGGTTCCCACACAGTTTCAAAGTAGAACCATGAAAGGACCCTTTCCTTTTTACAGTAGCAGATGCTCAAACGTGTGTGTGAGATTCAGGTGGATGTGTACATGTGGTATGTGTACAAGATAGTAAAACCTGACAAATCGATCCCCAGAAGGTTTTTTTGCAGGTCTTTATTTGTCACAATGTGATTTTAGGCTTAGGGGTGGGTTTAGGATTTAGGGTAAAACGTGCAAATGGGCATAGTGTTACAATTTACTGTTAGGTTTAAGCATTACAAGTTAGGGTTAGGCACCAGGGATGACTTAAGTTTAGGCATGAAAGTTAGGCTACTGAGGTCAGGTAAGATTTAGGAGAACATTGATTTCTCATTTTCTTGTTCAGTCCCCAAAAGGATTTTAAAAAATGTGTGTGTGTGTCTGTGTGTGAGAGAGAGAGATACACATGGTCAGGGCAGAGTGGTTCCATTGTGTAGCTCACAGTTAAGCAGTTTGAACAGCAATGATGTCTCATCCAATAAGGTCTAATGGAAAGTTAATTCAAGGTGTTCTTCACATATTTTAAAATAATTATTTTCATATTTATTACGTAGCTAGCAGAAGGTAGATTTAAGACGTCGTTCATCGGACTTTAATTACTTTGTTTGATCGCTGAAAACGTTCTAAAAAGTTCTGCTACATTGGAATAACAAAAACACCACCTCTGTGCAGGAGGTTCCCTTCAGACCATGAAAGGAATCACACGATTGGTTCAAATTCAAAGCAGAATTTACTAAGTGGATTGTGATTGGCCGGGAGTGGCTCTAGCCAAAAGAGTCTTGGGATTGGGGACGACTGGACTGGAAGCAAATTTCCAACTTTCAGCAGCCTCATGTTTCCCCGGAGCGCTCCCCGATTTGTGCTGGGAAACTTTATAAACAACCTTTTCCTCAGGATATGGAAATATGATCCAAACTTACACTGTGACCTGAATATTTTTGTTTTGTTTTAATGGGAAATAAATACTTTTCAAAACAATCGTTAATGTCGATTTTCACAACAGGTACGTTAGCCCATGGGATTAGCATGCTAGTATTGTAGCTAGTCACATTGCACACAGAGGTAGCTAGTTTTATAATTGCGAACGACGAGCTAGAATAAGTTGGCTTGCTAACTTAGCAGTTTCCAGATACTGTTAACTAGTTTCTTCGTAATGTAAGTAGCTACAGCACTGTACTGAAACTAAACTTATGAGAACTCTTATGCTGTGTCATCTGTATAATTGTAACGTTCACTCACCCCACAACTAACTTGTTTTTTTTGTAGAGAAAAACGTTGAGTTCTTTGTATTGGTTGTAGACAGCTTTACGTTGTTAGCTGCTTGAAGTTAGCCCCCATCAGCCAGGACAAAAACAACTTCAGCGACCAAAACATATTAACTTTTCTCATTTTTTACACATGCCAATAAAGTTTAAATATGTTTTCGAATAAATTCTGGTTAAACGGCTAGCTATTTGCGGAACAAAGTTAGGCGACTAATGATAAGTTTGTCACTTTATCTGGTTGGTAGCTAAACGTTACTGTAGTGCGATACCAGTTAAATTAGTTAGTTAATCGAGCACGGTAACAACAGGGTGGCATGCATTGCTTTTCTTGGTCCACGAGCCAGTCGCATCGATTTCCTTTTGCCCACCTGTTGGTACGTAATGTAACTAGGTTATGGTAGTTTTCCTGGTAAATAAGAAAGTGGATAGCAACCAAATGACTAGTTTTAACATCCAACAATGTGTAGAAATCATGTGCTGTCTAAAAACGTGTATTTGTATTGGCAATTGTGAACTAATGCAAAGGATTTTTTTGTACATACAGCTTAGCAATTTGGACAAACGACGAGATCAAAGATGGTGTTATAAACTGGAGTTACGAACCCTTTCTTAGGACTCAACTGTCGCCTGCCTGTTTGCCGGGATCTATAGCTTTCGATGTGGGCACTAAAGGATTGTCGCCTGTTGTGTGAAGTGAAATGATGGCGTCACGTTGGAAAGGGCCATGCGATGAAGATGAAGAGAGACCGACAAGACCCTCTTTATGCGAGGTACATAGCTAAGCCCCACTCTCATTCATGCCTTAAATTCCAACAGCTTACCCACCATTAAAGGTTGTTTTTGGGTGACCCTAAGTTATTGTCATGGAAATTGGGGTCCTGTAGGTTATTCATTAGATCTTCCTCCTAAGACTAAACCCATTTTTGCATTTATTTCTTGGTTTTGACCCTGAGGATAATACGTCAATTAATAATATGCATTTGCATGCCAAACATATCAGTTTCCAGTCAACCAATTGACAACTGAGTGATTATTTGTGTATGTATGTTTTTTTACCATGTTTTTACCATTGTGGCAAAGGCTTTTCTGAACCGTCAGAGGCTGTTGGCTTTATCTGGCCTATTTCTCCAGTGTTTAAAATGAATCTCCGGACATTCATGTCATAGCTTATCTCTCTTATTATCTCCGGTAGCGCACCCCCATTTTTTATTTCCTCCTGATTCCTGTCTCACTTTGTTCCCTGTTCTCCAATCCCTCTCCAGTATTTTCACATTCCTTCCTCTAGTTTACATAAATCCTGTATTCCCTGCCCCTCGTCATCATGTCTTGCCTTCACTCTCCTTCTGTCTCCCTCTGCGTCTTTATTCTCTCATCCACCTCTCTGGTCTCAGCTTTTCATTGTTGTATGATGTGTGTGTGTGTCAGTGACAACGCAGCAACTTTGAGCTATTTCTTCCAGTTTGGTGTTAGTGACATTACTAAAAGGTTTGACAATTCAGCCCATCTTCTTTTACCTGTTATTATTACCCCAGTTGTGTTTTGTTTGGGCGCACATAAGAGAGAAGGCACACTTGGTAATTGTAGAGATCCCTCACTTTTGATGCCATTTGAGTTTTTTTCCGGAGACCTTTTTTGTTGGAACAAATATTCAAAGCACATAAAGACAGTTGAGTGTGATGGTGAGCTTGCCTGTGCCATCTTCATTGCTATAGGGAATGGGGAAGTTTTGGTTTCATGTGCCTCATACATTTTGAGACCATTACTCCAGAAGTTTTAGACAGCTCAAGTTTTGTCTTACTGTTCTCTTTTTAGTTTGATGTCTCTGTTTATACTGTTGTTTGCCTGTCATCTGAATGAAGACCTTTGTGTAAAGGTCTTCAGCCCAAGCTTGTTTACTGGAAGGTCACCTATTTAAAGAAATGCAGATTTCTGGACATATCACTGGCATGGCGTCCTCTTATTTAATCACATATTTAGCTCTCCATTTCAGTCTTTCCGGTCTCTATTGAGTAGCAGCTGAGAAAGAGGGGATGTCATTGTTTTGCTTCACCAGAAAGCTGGTTCTATTTAGCCTGGATCAAGAGGAGAGCAGAAAAACAGCAGGGCTGCACTTTTAACCAAATTTTATTCATATCAAAATAGCAATATGGACATGTGCAATATTCATATCACAAGGTCATGTAATATTTGTCCGTTTTCTAGTTTACTCCATGTTTTTTCTCCTCTTGCGGCTGCTTCCTGCATCCAAGCCCTGCCCCCTGGAACTTAAGCAGTGCAGTTCCTCCTCCTCCCTGTTAGATCTACAATACATTTACATGCTTTTCTGTTTGGTCATGCTGTTTCAGAGTCAGCCGATTGCAAAAGCAAAGTGACAAGCAGCAAATTATTCCGTTTTTCATTTGCCAAACTGTTGTTATTTTAGTTCAGTGGCTAAGCTATTGTTTTTCATTTTTTTTGTTGTGATTTTTGTCCACCACTATTAACTTTATGCCAGCATTTTCATAGAAAAATGTAATGTCCCCATCTTTTAGGGTTTGTATCCTTGTAATCAGTAGGTCCCTCTCAGCATCTACTTGGCTCCTAGGTTAATTCATGTGTTAATTTAAGGCTGGAAACCCCCTGGAGTTTGTCTCAGCAAGACTTGTTGGAAATTATGACTGGATGCTGAGAGGATTTGGTGAATTGATTTAGGAACAAACGCATGAGTGGTAAGCTGTTTTTTGTTCTTCTACCCTTAATATTATCACTGACCCTTATCTGAAGGTCAGGCTCACTTTATATCTAATTACTATTGTGTCTTATTACAGCTTGATGACACATCCCTGACTTTCAATTAAAAAAGGACAATATTTTTCATTGTTGGCAGCAGTGGTAGAGATACACCTTCTACATCGAACCTTGCCTTTTTCTTTGCTTGATGACACATCCCTGATTTTCAATAAGAAAGACAATATTTTTCATTGTTGGCAGCAGTGGTAGAGATAGTTTCTGACAATGTCAAGCAATGGTGTAACAAGTTGAGGGGGGAACAAGGTGGTTTCCCAGTCATTGTCAGAGCAGGTTCAGGTCTTCAAGTGCTTTTTCACAAAGTCAGTCCAACTCACCTTAATGAACGATTTGAAAGGAAAAAAGGCATTTCTACATAACAAGCAGTTTAGTGTTAGGAGCAGTGGGTAGGCTAGGTGTTACCTGATCTTACCTGCAATGATTATGTTACCTTAGGATGTACTGATATATTGGCCAGCAATCAGTATCGGTCAATTAAAAGCAAAACATCTAACAATTGGTATGCACAGACTGTGTTAAAATAGCAGATTATTTCTGACCACTTGTGTTTTTGTCTGAGTAGGTGTTCAGTCTGCTCTCCTAATTGTTATCATATACTTTTGCTTGAGTCATGTCTCCTGTTGTTTTATTCTTGTTATTCATTCTCTGTCTAAGCCTAACTTATTCACTACATTTGTATACATTTTCATAATGTACAGTTACAGCAAGAGATTGTGTATTTTCATATGATTTATAATTCTATTGTAATGACTTGCAATTAATGTCTTTTTTTATTGAAATATAAAGAAAGATAACTTTTGTAATTAGAAGCAACATTTCATGCCAGGATACGCAGTCACAGAAATGACAAAACATCGGGAATCGGCCAATTGTGTTATATGAATGTTTGGAACTGGAGCAGGCGAGACATAGTGTTGCATCCAGAGTAGGCTTAGCTATTCTTCACAGTTAATGATGTCATTAGAGTGAATGGGATGTTTTTCTCTGAGGATCCATGGCCTGTAAAGGCTCTACTTGGCGGATCACTTACTCTTCTCCCATGATTTGTATTTTATTAAAGCCCATGGCTTAACTCATTTAGCAGCTATTTACAGAACGTCATATGGTTCTCTGATGAATATCGGAAGGGAAATGGATCTTCAGCTGGATAGAGTTTGTCTCTTTCTGCCTGTAGGCTTTGGGTTGTCTGTTATGTTTAGTCTCAGGGGTGCATTTTTAGATTGGCTAGTTTTAGTTATGTTGTCCAGTTTCTCTTCTCCATTTCACTGTATAAATGCTGGACACTGTCAACGGTGTAAAATGTAATATTGTCGATTGTCAAAAGTGTAATTCTGTAAAGTGGTCTGCTTCCTTGCATAATGAAGCAAAAGGTCTCACTTTTTAATGGCAGTGTTAATCAAACAGTGAAGCGGTATAAACTGACTGAATTCATTGATGACTGCTGGAAAACAGAATGTTTCAATTAGACATTGAATTAGGAAGCTTAATGGCCAGTCTAATGTCTCTAGGGTGAACAGTTTGGGTGTGCATGTGCACAGTACTATCGTGTACGTATTTTGAGGGCTTGACACATCCGCATGGCAAAAAACAGCTGTCATGACCTTCAGCCAGGGTGTGTGAGTGGAACTAACTGAAGATCCAAAGTGACTGCCCTTCCTGTGCCAGGAACAACCACTCTCACTCACATTGATGGCACAGGTGCTCGGCTGACATGTCACCCCAAGCTCAGTCCTGCATGTCCCTTCCTTCGGGGTAATTTCATGAATCATACATGACATATTTATGACTGAAATAACCTGCTGCAGAATAAAATTAAAATAAACCACTCTTATGCATTTGGCTACGTAATGTATACAGGGTATCTGTGGGACCCAGTGGTACAGAAGTTATTGTAGCTTCAGCAGTACCTGACTCCAAACACCACCGGCACTCTGCATCATTATCTAAGGCCTTTCACACTGAGGTGCTTAGTTGACATTGGATGTGGTGTAGAATGTGGCAGCCCACAGAGAGCTTTACTTTTCCACAGTTTAGGAGGGCTGTGTTTTATGTATTTAGACCTGATGTCATGTGGTCTGTGCAGTGTGTCCTGGCTTGATGTCATCGAAGGCTCTACACAGTTGTGTCAGTGCTTTCATGTACTTGTGAAAGATTAACTAATGAGAAATTACCAAATCCCTCCGTTGTTTGAAGAAAATAAGTTCTTTAAAGGTCTAGTCCACACAAAACCACACATTTCTATAATATATGCTTTTAGATATTGCAAATATATGACAAGAATGTGTGTTTGGGCACTTCAGCATTTTAAACTTACTATGAAAAGCTAACAATTAACCAATGTGAAATTTGTCATACTTAACTCAAATCAACCACAAAAACCACACTGCACTGCTCTCTAAGCTGGCAGACTATGTATATTGTTACAACAGTGACTAGAATATAAAAGTCAAAAGTAGTTAGAAAATAATACCAAAGGCAATGTGAGCAACAGTATGAGGAAGAAGGTAGGCTATATTAATCTAATGGTGCACTGTGTACTTGAAGGAAAATTTAAACAAAATTCTTTCATGACAATATAGACAAATGGATGGATGGCTTATTTAGTACTATGGAGTGTAGGTAATTGTTTTAAAAGTGTTAAGAAATTGTCATAAGTCAACAGAAAATATAACTGTTTTGCGTTTCTACAACATTTTCTGATTTCACAGACCGACACCTTAGTTAAATCAAGTGTAAAAAATATTATTTTATAACATAGATAGAACAAATTAATAGGAAAAAGTGAGTCTATTTGTATATAAAGAACCTATTTTATCACAACTGCAAAAGATTCAGGAGAGTTAAAGATAATGGAAAGGAGGAATGTTAGTGACCAAAAATACAGTTTATCGATTAAATTTGTTGATCGGTAGGATAGTTTGGGTCAATTGTTGTGTGTGTATTTGTGTTAAGCTGTCATGCACCGTATTTATCACACATGCACAGCAAACAACCTAATTTCTGCGGAATGTCAGTCACTGTTTGAATGGAGAGCACGAGACCTCAGCTCCTCAAACCGCTAGTTGCAGCATGCTTTTAAACGTAGTCATTGCGCAACAATTCTGTATATTCATTTGCATGTTAAAAACAGTTATGATAACCATGAGTTAAAAAAGGATGATTTTTTTTCTCTACTCATAATTCAATGCACTCAAACAGTAGGTTGGATGGCTATCTGTGCATTGAAATCCTAGTTTATTAACAACATATCCCAGTTTTTGCATCTTTAGATTCTACCCCTTTCCAAATGTCTAATTAATATGATACCCAATACTGTGGAATGTTTGTTAAAGACAATTATTCCTAGTAAAATTGGTGCTTATTGTGCAACATTTTTGTGAATAGTCTTTTTACCAACAAATTTTCAAGTGTCTAAATTTTGTCTTTCATCATTCCATTTCCCAATAGGCTACCAATGGATGCAGTCTTGCTAATGCTGTGAATTATCAGATAAAAGTATAAGGGATTTTTAATTCAGATGTGAAACTCGTCAGAATTCATTTGAAATTGGCTATGGCGCTTCAGTGGTGATAAGCACATTTGGCTCTCAGACGTATCAAAATAAATCCTGCTAAAATAGTTCTACAAATGTCTGATTGTGCCACTACTGTCTGGGCCATTTCCTGATAGCTCAAACCTTACAGCATAGTATGCGGCTTGGCAGACCGCTTCCCTCTTGTAATAATGACATGGTGCATTCAACTCTTGTGCATGTATGCATTCTGTGATTAATGCGGCAGATGTGAACCGAAAGTCACATTTAATCATCCGTCTCTCGCATGTGGATGCTAAAGGAAAATATTTATTTATTTTTCTGCCATTGGATACCTATATAAATGAAAAGGCAGGTTAATTGTCATTAGTATTAGACTTGGTTATTGATTTCATGAAACAGTTACATGATCATCTATCTGGAATCACTTTCCAGCTGAAAGGTTCTACTTTGCAAACTAATCATTGGTTAAGAATAGTGATTGGCAACGTAGGGGCCGCGCCCCCAACGTCAGGTCTCCAAGCTTTCTGGGGGGCACTGGGCTTTAACTGTCTTTTAGATGAATAGATATTATAAAATGTCAAATGTAGATGTACATATATTCTGTTTTACCTTTTTCAAAGGGGGTGTCATGAGTAATAATATTTATTTATTCTTTTATTTATTTATTTATTCAATCTTAAAATATTAGGCTGTCATGAAATCTTCACTCACAATGCAGACTTCAAGGAGATATCCTAAATTCCCTATTCAGTGTTTGTTTTCTTGCTTTAACAGAGATTGAGTCAACTAAATGTCAGCAACCATTTATCAAATATGACATAGGGGGTAAAAGGTTGGGAACCCTGGGTTAGAAGGCAAAATAAGTGACAACTGACTCTAGTCTATTAAAACAGGGTTCTGCATGCCAGTACTTAAACGCCCTAAAACACACCGGAACCTAGCATTTATTTGGATTTGTGATTGGTGGTGATGTGTTTAAAAGACGGATAATGTCACCTTTAAGAGAAAGTGAAATCCCTTTTTAAAAGCAGTAGTTTTGCATGCACTTTGCAATTTTAATCCGGTGATCATGTGACGAGTGCACCTTTTAGTAATAATGCTTTTTTGTCTTTTGTCTGTTTGGGCTTAAGCAGTCCACATAAGGATTAACATGGCAGTAGAAAATCCCTGACTTTACTTGTGCTTATCTCCTTCACGGCAGTCAAGTCATTCCACCAAGATACATATGTGTAAACACTCCAGAGCGTGTTACCTAATGTGAAAAAACAAATAAAGCATTGTTCCATGACTAAGCCAGATAATGTTTCTCAGTGCATTCCAAGTTATGCTATGTCCCATGTAGCACATACATTTGGCTATAGTCCCACTAGGAGTAATGGTTATGTTAACATGCTCGGGCAGCTCCCATCTAGTCAGTGGGGGCCGTAGTACAGACAGGGGTTCCGCTGAGCTCCTAAGACCCCAGGCGGTTGGGTTATGAAGCAGACATGATTATGATGCTCTGCTCTCCATTCCACAGGATGGTATTAAAGGAACTAGTGCTTCATGGAATTCACAGCACTCCCTGCTTCCTCTGCCGCACCCAGTGAAAATCGCAGATAGGAATTCTGGTAGTGATTCATTTGGCGGAAAGGTGTGTTTGTGTGTTATTAGGGCTTTGGCGTTCATGAAGTCTTACAATTCAGAGCCAAAGCCATGCACATTAGCTAGTTGTTCACTAAGAAGAATTGTTCCCTGAATAATTATTCATTTTTGAATTGTTTAGTTGTAAATTACTTAGTTGCAGTTTTGTTGTTGCAGGAATGGGGCAGCATGGTGCGACTTGGACTGACAAAGTAGCTTACACTTTTTTTGTTGCCTCAGGCTTCACACAGTGTTCAACAGTCCTTTATCACGTGATAATGTTTTCACTAGTGCTGTCAAACAATCACGATTAATCGCATGATCTTCGGGAATTAATACCTATTGATCATAATTTTGTTACAACATACTGTGTTTTATTGTTAACTATGGGCAGTGCTTGACTTGGAATTAAGTGCAGGAGCTGTCTTAAAATCAGAGTGTTAACGCCTTACGTTTCTGCCCTCATTACCACAATAAATGTCTATTTGTAGCCCATGTCAATCTAAATAAAAGGTTGCTTGTCCCGTAGTTCTACGATCGTTATGAAGGCACCAAGTACAATGACTGCTACAGCAGGCTGTTGTAGAAAACCCATATTAGCCCCTCTTATCTGGTGAGCTGCTGGGTGTGCAGGCATTTGATCCAACACTGAATCACACCAAAGCTTTTTAAGGTATTGTCCTTTGATGTGGTTAGAATGGAGTTCCGGTCTCTGAAAACTGTAGCTTTTCCTACCTTTATTTTAACAGGCAAATCAAGCTGAGACCAATGTCTCTCTTACAGTTGTGCCCTGTATTACAGTAAGTAGATTAGAAAAACAAAACAATGAAATATATAGATGGAAAGCACACAGTTCACAGTAAAATGGTTTTGGATCAGACTTTTGAACTGTCTTATAGGCCCAAAAGTTTATAGTTTACTCTAAGTTTACTTCACTCTAAAAACAAGGGATGAGTGATTTGTATTTCCTGCAACTTTCTTGAGAAGCAAATGGCACAGAAATGCACCTGTTTGGTGCATAAAGAAAAAAACATGACTAAAAATATTAATTGGTTTGTTTTCAAAATGTTGATGTAAAGGGGAGGTTATTAGTGGATGTAAAGAATCATGTTCTTAGATTTCGATTGGGGGCCACCAGAAATTCTTCCGGGCAGCGTTATCATTTGCATAATTCTAGTGGCCATTTGTTTTGCATACTCCATCATGTGCACTGCATAAACATTGCTGACGACTGGGCTAAGTACGTGTGCTTTCCAAATAAAGGGTAACTGCACTTAAACATTAACTTCTGAAGTTGTCTTGTATTTTACTTTTTAGTCATTTAGCAGACACTTATCCAGTGCGATTTACATTATTGAGTGTGTATAATATGTACTGGGCTCCACTGGGAATTGAACCCACAACCATGGTGTTGAGAGCCATACTCTACCAACTGAGCTACGATGGACTACTTAAAGCATTGTTAGCTGAAAACAATCTTTTGTTTATTTTGAGAGTAGGGATGCTGCTGAATAATTAACCAGTAAAGAGTTTAACTATTTTTCCAAGCATTGAAATTATTTGACCAACATAAAATGGTGTGCATACATATAAAAAAGGAAGGACACGTTATTAAATAACATTTTTGAAATCTTCATTTGAAACCTGAAAAAAGGGTTAATCCAAAGACCTCTAAAAGTTGTATAGGTTGTTGAAATGACTAAGATTGCACCTTAGGCTTTTTGGACAATGCCGGTTTCAATGGCATATGGTCCAATTTCTGCTAGGCTTCCATGTTTTCAAAGTTGATAATCTGCTGCTTACAGCTCATTGCAAAGTGTTTACCTATGCATTCAATGGCAAATGTGCAATTAAATCACGAGTTCAGAAATAAAAATTGTCCTCTTTTTTTCAATAAAATCTCTTTTTAATATGTACATGCATATAAACGTTTTACAATATTAGGCTACTGCGTTTTAAAGGATGTTTCACTAAACTAAAACCAACATTTTATGGAGCTCAGCTCTGCTGCTGTCGATTGATATTCCTCTCAGGCTCTGTATGCCATGCACAGGATTGAAAAGATACATAAATAACAATAAGTGAAAATTCACTTTAGGGCTGCACGATTTGGATAAAATATTGAATTGTGATTTCTTTGACAAATATTGCAATTACGGTTTATTTGCGATTTTCAAACACGGGTGTAGATAAACAGTGTAGATAATCTCTCTTAAAAATAAAGATCAGTGGCTCCGGCTGGATTCTATTTCATAGTACGTACAAGAACCGACGGCTGGATTCTGTGTCATAGTATGCACTAGAACCGGCCGCCCGCTTGTAGGCTACCTGTAGGCCTAACATCTAGGTTCCCACGCACGCCCATACGCAGTGCTGTCTATTCACCGAGCGAGCAAGAGAGTGATTCATATTGTTGTTTTTATAGCCCAGAGATACAGTTAGCATTAAGCGCAAAAGCAACAGATTCCCTCATTTAGCCGCATCATCCTAAGAACAGTTAGGCCTAAAGCTAGTTACAACAATATGCAACAGCAAGACCGAACCAAGCTGCTTGTATAAATAATCTGAAATGCCGGAAGAGAAAATAAAATAGCATTTCTACCTATTTGAAGTTTCTGCGTCTCCCTGTTGCATCAAACTCTCAAATGTCCGATGGCTTAAATGTTCTTTGGCTTAGGGTAATGTTATTGAGCGGGCGCAGTCAAAAATGCATCTAAAGCATGTTATTAAAAAAAGAATCCGAAGACAGGATCTGCTGTTGTTGCAATAACAAAATCATTTAAAAAAAAAATGTATGCACGGTGTGTACAGATGCACTTATAGAGATCATAGCCTACATAATGGGCTATAAAACTGAATCAAAGTTCTGTTGAAGTTGAGTGTTTTTTAAACATTTTACACAATTACCAATTTGAAGGTGCAGCATGTGTCAAAACATTTAAGTATTCGTTTACCTACTCATTTAATGCAAAGATGTTTGCTGTTTGTGCCGTTTCTCAACCCACATTAAGTAGCCTATGTTTGTAGGCAATGTCATTGAAGCTGAAACTTTTAATAACCATGCTGTTATGTATATGGGACAACATCTTGGTGCCACTGGCGACCTTGACGCAGACGTCTTCACTAGCATTTGCAGTGTTAACCCAAACTAACATTGAAAATCCATCAAGTATTTAAACAAAATCAGTCCAGGTATTTAAGTAGTTTACAAAAAATCTACAGCACCCGCAAGAAAAGCTATAACGGACGTATATGATGCATTGCCTTGTGTGAAGTGCATCTTGTTCACTTTTTTTGGTGTGGAAAATCAGGTAATTAGTCGATTTTAATATTGCACTTGTCAATATTGCAATTTCAATTATAATTTGTGCCACCCTAAACCACTCTAATTCACATGCAACAATTTGTATGGAAATTAGGGCTGTCATGATAGATTTTCACTACCCGATTAGCGTGGCCAAAATAATTCACGGTAACGATATTATCGCGGTATCTATAGAAAATTTCAAGTAAAAAAATCAGTCAAATTCATCTTCAACTTTCTTTAATGATAATAACGCCTAGTGAATACGCTACGAAAAGGCGTTAATTCAAACGCTAGTGTATAGGTCCAGACTCATAGTTTAAGCACATGCATCTTTATCCATGAATAAGCTATGGAAATACCGAAAGGAGTTTTTGTGGAAATACCGAAAGGAGTTTTTGTGGAAATATGGAAATACCGAAAGGAATTTTTCCAAAAAATACAGCGTCCTTTTTTCCATGTTAATAGGCTACTAAAATGGCGACTTTGCGGATCTCTCCCGGGGATTCTAGTGAGGCTAACAAGGTGATTTCAACGCCAGTGCATAGGTCCAGTCTCCTTGTTTAAGCACCTGCATCGTTTGTTTATAGCTGACATGAATAAGGTATCGAAATACCGAGAATTTTTAGGAAAAATTCAACTTTAGTTTTGCGTAGTGAATATGATATTTTCATATGTGTATTACTAACGTGATATCAATATTTAATTTTTTAAATATCACGGTTATCGTCAATACCGTTATATCGCGACACCCCTAATGGAAATATGGAGATAAATCTACAGGCGAAAAACCTTAACTGATCAAATGTATTTTGGTGGCTAACCAGTTAACTGTTGATGTCGCTGATAGTAGAAATCCTTCATAAATCTGAAAAACTATGGCCACAGGGTCCTAATGCTGTACAACAATTTTTGTCCAAATGTTATCCCCCTCAAGTCCACAGAAATGTATGATTTGCTGGGCAGCAAATCATACATTTACCAGCTGGGCGGCTGGTAGCTGCCCAGCTGGGCCGCTACCAGCTGGGCAGTAACATGGGCAAGGACAGGCATGTGATTCACCTCCTCACCCAGCTAGTTATTAGCCTTTATCCAGAATGGGGCTGGGAATTCATTTTGAAATTAAGTTTTGAATTTTATTTTACTTTTGTTTTATGAAACTGTCTGAATGACAGCTATTCTGAAACACAACATCACTATATGTATTTACTCTGATTATTTTCCACCATCGCTACAGAAAGCGGCTGTTTGCCTTTTAACAAGTTCCACAACGAGATGTTTTCTGCTCAGTTTTAAGCGTTCAGTGTTGAGCTTTTGTTTTGTTCCAATCTACTTGGCTAGCAGTGTCTTCTAAATAACAGTGTCTTTCTGTGGAAAACAGGGCGGCATTCCAAGCAGCATTCCATTTCTCCCTTCCCGATTTATATAAAATTCACCATTGTGAGGTGCTTTATCTTAAAGGGGTTATCCAAAACCACATTCCTTTAATATAGATTGTGAAATAGTACAAATATTTGACAACAATGTGTCTGACATTTCTCTGAATTTCATAGATATAATGTTACCTAGCAACTTGAGGCTCAAAACGACTATAAATGCCAGTGCTCTCTCTTGACAGCAAGACAGGCTGGCTAGCTAGGTACATTTTTACCTCAGTAGCTCGGTAGCTAAAAAACATAGGTTAAACATTAAAACCAATGTTAATATCAGCCTTTTGAAGTAGTTATATAGTTGTGAAATCATAAAAAAAACAGCACTATTAATTGAGGAGTTAAGAACGCAACATGTTCAACTTGGTAAAGAATGTTTTCAGCTCAAACCAATGATTATCACAGATATGGCAAGCCGAACTGGATATCTGCAAAAATGTCAGGATTGTTTCTGGTTTATTTTCTATTTCCTGAATAATATTCACTCAAACCCTTCCCAAAAGGCCTGGAAAAGTACCCCAATTCATGTGGGGAGATCCACTGTTTTAATTGGCTCCGGCCATTAATGTGAGACGCTTGAAACATCTTAATCTACTTTAATCTCATTTTATGGATCCCCCTATTCAATTGTGTTGGATGCTCTGGCCCCCCAAGTCAGCATAAGGGTTAAACTATAAAGACAGTGCCACCGCCTCTTCTTGGTTTTCTAGTACTGCAGCATGAAACAGGCCCATTGGCTCAAGTGAGAGAAGCGAGAGCTGGGTGTCAGGGAATGTTCTTCTGGAATGTATTGACTGGTTCTGTCACCACAGTGTGGGACAATGAGAGCCCTGCTAGGCATCTGTCTGTCAAGACTAAGGAGCGGCCAGCCAGTAAGCCCTGCCACCCTCTCCCCATATCAGAGAACTGAAGGGCCTGGCATGAGATCCAGTATTAAATTAGGTCCAGTGAACTACGGTTGGCGTACCTTAGGGATCAGGAAGTATTTGAAGCCTGCCCATGTCATTCATAATCTCTTTTCTAAAGAGCTATATTATTTAGAGAAGATGGCTGTTACAGTTTTTTTCTACCGGATCCTTTGTCAGCAGCTGGAGTGTTGTTTGTCCTAGGAGGAGTAGGGGGGCAGTTGTTTTTGTAGTACAGCTGTCAGATTGTCACTTCTGGTGACTCAGGCAAAACAGCTTAGTTTTAGTTTTCTTTACTGTGAAAACAAATGGTGAATCTTGAAGGTTGCAGTTTTTGTTTGTGCGATGATGAATGTGGTTTGTAGCTAATCCACTTGCTCTAAATGCTGATAGAGAAATCTAAGCAACAAATAGGAAGACATGTTTATTATAATAAAATTGCTATAAATAGGAAAAAAACACCAAAACATTGGCCAGTTTTTGGTTCAACAGGCAGGTATACATAAAATCAAAACCACTCAGATTTTTACCCTGAAAACATTATGAGTAGGTTTTTGGTGTGCTTTAAATTATAATTATGCTTTTAAGTACCACCCCGTTTCCAAAATAGTTGGGACTGCGTAAAATGCAAATAAAAACAGAATGCAATAATGTGCAAATAATTTATCCCTATATATAATTGAAAATAGTACAAAGACAACATATAAAATGTTGAAACTGATAAATGTTATTGTTTTTGGAAAAATACATTTTGAATTTGATGCCAGCAACACATTCAAAAAAAGTTTTGAGTGTGTTGCTGGCATCAACAGGGGCATTTTTACCACTGTGTTGCATCACCTCTTTTAACAAATATCTATAAGTGTTTGGGAACTGGAGAGGCCAGTTGCTGTAGTTCTGAAATTGAAATATATTTCAAATTATTGCCATTCTTGCTTAATATAGGATTTCAGCTGCTCAACAGTCCAGGGTCTCCTTTGTGATGTTTTTCGTTTCATATTGCGCCAAATGTTTTCAGTGGGCGACAGGTCTGGACTGCAGGCAGGCCAGTTTAGCACCCGGACTCTTTTGCTGTGAAGCCATGCTGTTGTAATATGTGCAGAATGTGGCATTGTCTTGCTGAAATAAGCAAGGCTTTCCCTGAAAGAGACGTCATCTGGATGGCAGCATATGTTGCTCCAAAACTGTATATATTGTTCAGCATTAATGATGCCTTTACAGATGTTCAAGTCACCCATGCCATGTGCACTAATGCACCCCCATACCATCACGGATGCTGGCTTTTGAACTGTCCACTGATATCAAGGCAGATGGTCCATCTTCCTCTTTAGTCCAAAGGATGCAGTCAGTGTCCTTGATTCCCAAAAAGTATTTCAAATTTTGATTCACAGGACAGTACATTTCCAATGAGCTTGGGCCCAGAGAAGGCGGCGATGTTTCTGGATCTTGTTTTTTATGTGGTTTCTTCTTTGCATGGTAGAGTTTTAACTTGCATTTGTGAAAGCAGCGACGTACTGTGTTCACAGACAATGGTTTTTGGAAGTGTTCCTGAGCCCATGCAGTGATTTCCATTACAGAATCATGTCTGTTTCCTGAGGGCCTGAAGATCTTAACCATCCAATATTGGTTTTCGGCCTTGTCCCTTGCATACAGAGATTTCTCTGAATTTTCTGAATCTTTTAATGATATTATGTACCATAGATGATGAGATCCCCAAACTCTGCAATTTTCCGTTGAGAAGCGTTATTCTTAAATTGTTGCGATATTTGCCCGTGTAGTCTTTCCCCAGAGTGGTAAACCCCTCCCCATCCACACTTCTGACAGACCCATCCTCTCTGGAATGATCTTTTAATACCCAATCATGTTACTGACCTTTTTCCAATTGACCTAATTAGTTGTGTGATATTCCACCAGGTTTAGTTTTCTTAGCATTGCACAACATTTCCAGTCTTTTGTTTGCCTGTGTCCCAACTTTTTTGAAATGTGTTTCTGGCATCAAATTCAAAGTGGGCATATATTTTTCAAGACACAATAAAATGTTGCAGTTTCAACACTTGATATGTTGTCTTTGGACTATTTTCTATTGAATATAGGGTTCAATAATTTGCACATTTTTGTGTTCTGTTTTTATTTACATTGTATGCAGTGTCACAACTTTTTTGGAAATATTATTTTTCTCCCAAAAAAGTGAATTAAACACTTGCTCTTATGTGACCAGAAGCGATTGGGTGCTGCCTTCGCTTGAACTCCTCATTCATTTTGGCAGGGTTACTTGTGCTCTTTAGTAAGATTCAATAGCTTAATAACAAGGAAAACAATATGGATTAATGTCTGGTTGTAGGCCGAGCCTAGTAGCCTAGCTTCTTTATTGCTATTTTCCTCATGTTTAACGTAACAGCAGAGCCAAATGGAATGGCAGTGTACATCAGCAGTTACAAATTCAGAGGAACAGCTAATCACCATACTTCCGCATACTGGTGTGTTGCACTAATGAATGTCGCCACAATAGTGGCGTGGGATGGTGGCTTTGGAGAAGCACTTTTGCGGTATTTTGAGACACTACAATCTTTACTATGACTGTAGTCTTCACAAACCAACCAGGAAGTTGTGCTAGAGTCAGAGAACAGCAGCTACAGCTGGGGCGCAGTATCAGAAACCTGTTTGGCCAGTTTCACTCAGGTGTCATGCATTTATGCCTGCAGCTGTTTTACTGCTGCCATCCGGTCATTGGCTCCTCGGTTGTCCCGTATACCTCTTTTAAACTTCTCTTTTGTTTAGATGCCTACGTGTTCTGAATGTAATTTCCTCTTGTTTTTGTATTACACACCGGATAAATGGTGAACCCTGAAGGTTACTGATTTGGATCACATATACGCAGCTAAACAGGCGTCTGTTAAATGCATTTAACCTTTTTTCCGTTAAATGTTTGTTGTGTGTTAGCGGTTCGATGTTTGTGTAAAGTAGTGTGTTTTGTAGTGTGTGTTTTGGCTGTTCGATTACTCCATCTTGGCAGCTGTCTTGACCAAGTCAAAACAGGATTGATCTGAATCCACCTCAAAATGTTTGCCAGATCCTGCATACAATTTGTTTAAGATTTTATCTTAAACAAAAAACAACCATAAAAGAAAAGCAACATATCCAAACCAACAAACGACCTGCGGTTTGTTTTGCTGTGGAAAGATGTTGTCTTCGTATTTGAGGCAGTCGCTCAAACATTTGAATTTAGCCACTGAGCTGGTCTGTTTCAGTTACCAGGTACCTAAATCCACGTAGTGACATCTAGCCTACTTACTCATCACTTTGCTCCAGGCAGCGGCCGGGTTAGTGTGAATGCTAGCTCATCACATTCCTTGTATTGTGGGTGAAGCGCAGGCCTCGGAGGGGAGTGGGTAATGGTGGAGGTCTGCGCGAGTGCTGAGTGCTGCATGAGGCCAGGGAGAGAGGGTAGGAGGCCAAACAAAGGAAGGACTGGCTGTTTGAACACTGACTTTGCTGAAAAATGTGCTCAAGCTGTGAGTTTGAGCTTGTGAATTTGGAAATAGGACCGGTGGGGTGGACAGGGTGGGAGATACACCCCAGAAGGTGTCTAGCTTTATACTCAGAAATCACAGCTAGTGGGGGTTGGAAGCCATTTGCTCTGCCTGGAGTAACATGGACATGCCAAAACTATGAAGCAAGGACCTTTTACACCTAACTAGTCACTTAGGGGGGAACCTCAGTGAACTTGTGTAGATCTATGTTGTTACACTTCGTTGGGTTTGCTTTTGGAAGCTTTGGACTCCTGGTAACTTGATACCATTTCTGGTGTCTATCCCATTCACAAGAGGGTGTTAGCAGTGTGGTAAAAGCATGGAAGAGTTGTCTTCTGTTGTTAGAAGAACTTGCTAGCACTTTAATAATATGAGAACATGGCAAGCTACCTGGCATTTTTAGCTTTCCATATCTTAATTAGAAATAATAAATTCTATTACTTGCTGCTGTAACCTACCTCAGCGTTTCTCCAACACTGGTCTGCAAGCCAGCGCTGGTCCTTGGAGGAATGCCTGCTGGTCTGTGTCATATCCCTCTTTTCACTCCGATGAACTAAACAGCCGTTATGAATCATTAAAATAAAGGTTTGACTCAGTAGTGTCCCAAAATCTAAAATTAAATTGCTTGGGTGACTAACTCTTAAAACAATTCATTGTGTTTGGACAATAGATTCACAGGACCACTCAAAGGTGTGGACACCTACTCATTTAATAAGGGTATTGATTTTGCTATTTTCCGCATTGTAAAATAATAGTTAAGACATCAAAACTATGAAATGACAGATAGAAGCATGTAGCAACCAAAAAAGAAGTTAAGACAAAGGTCAACAAGGCAATGAAGTAGCCACTTGGCACACACTTTGGCATAGCCAGCTTCATGAGTTAATTGTCCTGGAATTTGTTTTCACAGAAATATAGGTGTGCCGTAGAATTTCCTTAGGGTGAGTAATAAACAAGGTGACAAAGTAGGTGGTCTGTTATGGCAAGAACTGCTCAACTAAGGGAAGAGAAACGGCAGTCCATCATTACTTCCAAGCAGGAAGGTCAGTCAATCTGGAAACATTTCTTCAAGTGCAGTCTCAAAAATCATCAAATGCTTTGATGAAACTGGCTGTTTGGAGGATCGCCACTGAAAAGGAAGACCCGGAGTTACCTCTGCTGCGAAGGATAAATGAATTGGTTACCAGCCTCAGAAATTTGAATCAGGCCTATACGTTTGATATCTGCAACAAAACTGCTACTGAAGGACACCAATAAGAAGAGATTTGCTTGGGCCAAAAAACACGAGAACTGGACATTAGACCTGTGGAAATCTCATTTTCTCTGATGAGTCCAAATTTGAGTTATCTGTTTTAACCGCTGTGTCTTTGTAAGATAAAGGGAGTGAACAAATTATCTCAATCTGTGGTTCCCACTGTGAAGCATGGAGGAGGAGGTATGGGGATGCTTTGCTTGTAAAATCGTTAGCCTATTTATTTAGATTTGAAAGCACGGTCGCCGAACATGTCTAATGCAGCGTTTTGCATTGATGCGCCATCCCATCTGGGTCGCCCTTTGTGGCACTATCATTTGTTTCTAACCCGAACATGCCCTGAAACGCTCCTCCAGGCTGTGTAAGGGCTGTTTGACCTGGGAGGCTGATGGTGCTGCTTCCACAGTCACCTGACCCTCAACCCCGTTGGGATGGTTGGGGATGAGTTGGACCACGCGAGGGAGTGGAGGAATGGCATCCAAGTGCTCAGCATATGCCCGAGTTCCTTTAAGACACTTTTTTTTGGTTATTACATGATTCCGTGTGTTATTTCACAGTTTAGATGTCTTTTATTCTACAATGTGGAAAATGGTAAAAACCCATGAATGAGTACAGGTGTGTCCAAACATTTGACTGGTACTGACCATAAATTGAAAAAATAAAGAAGTGATGGCCAATATTTTTTTATGCTAGCGGTCCCCAGAGAAATAAGACCATGCTTTGACGTTCTCTGGGAGATGAAAGTCTGAGAAACTCTGACCTCCAGTATTATGCCTGTTTGATGTGCTGCTGTTGAGGAGGTGCATTCACTTCCATCATCACTTAAAAACACAACAGAGGCCCAATGCTTGGATCAGAGGGGAAAACACATGGCTAGTTGGTAACCGGTTCTACCGTTTTGCAACATCTGGATATCACTTCTTATTAAGCCTCTTTTACAAAATACCTTTTGCTGTGGAGTCTATATTTACATGTAAGTAACTTAGTAGATGTTCTTATGTAAAGTGACTTACAATAAGTAAGTGCATATATTTGCATTATTTTTTTGTATGGAAACTGCAATATTGTTTTGTTTGTTGTTCATTGTTTGAACAGTTTCTCCTCATTTGATGTCTAAGCAAGCAAGTCTTCTTCCTAAGCCTTGTGGCATGACAAAAACAAGCTGCCTTTCTTGGTTCCTCTGTTTCTCCATATGAAATACAGTTTTATTATAAAAAATATTGTGGTACTTGCAGGTGTAACATACAACATTATTCCTGTTGGTTGTGCTTTTTGAATGTATTCACTCCCCTCAACAGCTAAAAACAAAATGTAATTTTTGAGTTGGTTACAGGTTCTGGCATTTCATAGCCTGGAGTCATTTCATAACTCTTTATTAAGCCTTCAATGCAATATATCGTTTGGGGTGGATTCTGATAAGGGTATTTTATTGGTTTGGTTTATTTAAATAGTTGTTGAGGGTGTATTGGGTAATCAGTGTAAAATGAGCTGCTTCATGCATAGCACACTAAGCATCCCAAGAAAGCAACAACACTGCCCCTCTCTAGTTCCCACGTTTCTGATGACCTAGTCTAGAAACATCATGGGGATTTAACATTGTTATTACTCTTAATATTTCAAACCAGGCTCATTGCTCTCCTCTTGTTCATCTCCCTCTCCTTCCGCAGAATGAACTCACAGAGTGGACTGAGCTGGATGATTCCCAGTTGGATGAGGATGAGCCCTTCTCCTCGCCAGGGCCAAAAACACTCCGTCTGCGGCGTACCTCTCAGGGCTTCGGATTCACCCTGCGCCACTTCATCGTCTACCCACCAGAATCGTCCGTGCAGCCGTACCCCTTCCTGGTAAACTTAGCACCACAGCCACGCTCTCAGCAACGTCCCAAAGCTCTGCCACATACTGGAGTTTACTGTGGTGCTCCTGTTTTGGTTGCAACAGCAGGAGAATTTTCAACCCAAAACTATGAGCCCTCTAATCAACTTTCTGACCATTCTGAACTTACGTAGTGATCATAGCTGGTGGCAAGTTACTAAATGATAGATTTGATCCGCACCAAAATTGTGTAGAAACAGTTGGTACGTTAGACATCGCCAACCGTTGCTGCTTCTCTAAGGACATTAAAAGTTGTGTTTAACTTGTTTCTTTTTGGTACAGGATGAAGAGCACGGCTGCAGAGGTGAGTTGAATGAGTTAGTCCCCCCGTGTCTGTGTCTGCCCCCCCCCGTGTCT
>JACXGI010002348.1:47080-69783 GCA_016801175.1 Esox masquinongy | reverse complement strand
TCCCCCCTTCCCTTCGCTGTATTCTTTGAAAGCAGGTTCCTGGTAAGGAGCAGAGAGTAGGGAGTGAGGCCTCTCCTTTCTGAGAACTGGGGCAGTTGGATAGTTTATGGCTGCCTGGAGACAGTATCAGAAGTGTATGTGAACCAGGGGGAGGAGGAGGAGTTTGCAAAAATGCCAAGCCATGGTTCACTTCAGCAGGCAGTAAAAGTGAGGCCGGGGAGAGGAGGGAGGAGGAGAGAAAAAAACGCCTCCTTCCTCGTTTGGAGAATTATTTCTGCGCCACGAGCAGAGTTTAGTTTCAATGTCAGAAAAGGATTGTGTCGTCCTCAGCCTGAGTTTGATTTCAAATCTGGTGTAATTCCCAAAGTTCATGGGTTTCTCTAGCCAATAACAAATGTTAATGGAGGCAAACTATCTCCAGATGGCTTATTTGTCTCTCTCAAATCTGCCAAAACCAGCGTTTAGAGCAACATTTCCCTGTGAAAGGTGAAAAAAAGCTAATTGTGAAAAGTCAGGTTTGATGTTTTTACACACAGATACATTAAAATGAAACAAGAAACGTAGGATTGTAGGGACCACCACTGACTGTCAGAGCAGCTTCTGCGCCCCGTTGAACTGATTCTAGAAAAGTCTGGAACTCTAATGGAGGGAGGCAACACCATTGTTCTGTTATTTGGTATTCTGTTGATGGTGGTGGAAAACACTGCCCCCGACATCGCTCTAGACTCTCACATAAAAATTCAAATGTGTTGGTATCTGGCGACGGAGGCCCACGGCACATCTTAAAACATCTGCACGTCAAGCCGTGTAACTTAGTGAAGCTTCTGCAGAACATGCCCCAACAACCACTCCTTTTTCAAAGTTACTGGGACCTTCTTTTCATAATAGCCAAAATATTGGGCAACTGGGCCTACCCAAAATGTATATACATTAGCCTATTCATGGTGTTAATTCCACACCTATGTGGAAGCACCTGCTTTCAACAAACTTTACCTACAGCTACCCGTTCAACTAAATATTAAAACCATATACTAAAAAATAATACACATATATAACACAGCGAGGTGGCTATACTCAAAGTCTATCTATTCACAACAAGGACCACCATTTCTTGTGGGAGATAAAGATGATATCTGTACAAATCTGGGCCAACCCATACCTAATCTACAATGCAGTGTTGACGCTAGGCCAAGCCACCCCCCAGTTCTCTCCCACTCGGCTCCACTGTCTCTCTTGGCAGAGGATTTGGCATGCCCAACCTCCCCCGCTCCATCCAAGTCAGAGATCTCTGCTGCCCAACTGGTTTCTCTCACCCACCATCAACTCTTGGACTTTTCTACATTTTATTATATTAAAATATGAAATCAAATTATTTAATTATTCGGTAAATTGTTTTTTGCCACTGATGAACACAAAAAAAGCACATGTTAAAGTGAAAAAAAGTTTTTTACCCTCTTTAGTCAAATTATTTATCCCTTTAGTTAATATTTTTTAGAAGCATCTTTGGCAGCAATTACAGCCATGAGTCTATTTGGATAACTCTCAACCAGCTTTGCAAATCAGGAAACAACAATATTTGCCCATTCTTCTTTGCAAACTCAAGCTCTGTCAAGTTGAATGGGGACATTTAATAAACAGCAATTTTTTGGGGATCTGTGGTGAACAGCAAATATTCTCAATTGGATTGACGATGACCTTTAAAATATAACTAAAGCCAACAGCCAAAGCCAAAGATACAATGGGGCTTCGGCTGTATGTTTGTGTGTGTGTGGGGGGGGGGTGTCACTGTCCCGCTGGAAGATACATTTTATAAAAGCTTATTTGTCTCAAAGTTTGTGCACAAATTTGTTTACATCCATGTTGCTGAGCATTTCTCCTTCGCCAAGATAATCCATTCATTGGACACATATACATGTGCATGTGTCACACAACACGCTACCATAGAGGCAACACATTTTGAGTGAGTGTGCAGTTGGCATGAGGACTGCGGCAATGTTGACCAGAGCTGTTTACAGATAATGTATTGTTAATTTATCCACCATAAGCCACCTCCAATGCCATTTTAGAGAACTTAGCAGTATATTCAACAGGTTTCTCAACCGCAGAACATGTGTAACCACACCAGTCCAGGACCTCCACATCTGGCTTTTTCACCTGAGACAAGCCAACCGCACAACTGATGAATTCCGGCACAAACTGAAGCTTGAATGCTCTGGATTGATGTGTGTGACAGAACGTTCCGGTTCCCACCAATATCCTGCGACTTTGCACAGCCACTGAAGAGGAGTGTCACCAATTTTCACCAGCCATGATGAATAACCTGCAAATCACGGTCACAGCAGATAGTGGATGATCTTCTGATAACCTTCAATGTATTCCTGGTCAAATGAAAACTCTAATGGATTTAGGACCAAATAAATTCATTTCAATGGGAATTTAATTTCCATGAGAACTTTCTCTGAACAAGGGAAAATAGCCGTCCCGAAATTCATGGAGAATACATGAGATAGGCAGAATAAACAATATCACAAGATGAAGCTTCAAATTACTAGTCAAACATAGAGAACTGATAATGTATACTAGTTGACAGGGTGGGACTAGCATGGGCGTATGTGCATCTGTGGGTTAATTTAGAAAATAGTTGGGGGATTCCTTATGTCTAACGCAATTGCAGGAAAAATTGCTCCAAATCGCATTAGATATACCATTTATTATGTGAATCCTATAAATAAATCTGTACAATTTGAGTGCAATGAATTAGCTTAATTGCTCACAGATCAAATCAAATTTAAACCTAATCAGGAATGCTAAATGTATGTTACTGACTCTAGGAATCAGTCCAGACCAATCTGAGATGGTGGATGGTTATGGCTCGCAGAATTGAAAGGGAATGACCCTTTAGGGAGCGTTACATCTTTGGGGAACATTAATTTTGACAGAGGAGGAATGTGTATTTTCAACCCATTACAAATCACATAAGTAACCACTGCCGATCAGATATATACTTTTTTTCTTATACATTCTGGCCCAATGACACACTGGCTTTCCAAATAAGGAGGCCGCAAATTAAATCTCAGGGCTGAATGAGAGAGAGTGAGAGTAAGAAAGCAGGAGAGAAAACAGTGTGCAGTAGAACTAGTAAAAATGCTGGTATATTTAGAGTTGGAGAGCACCACAGTAAAAAAGCGCTAATGAATGTGTCTTAATCATTCACATACTTATGCAGTAATATAGTAGTTCAGGGTAGAGGTCTTCTCGGATATACACAAATCCGATTACTTGGGATCAGATCCAAAATTCCTTGACCCTTGGATCCCAGATTAGATTATGCTAGAAATCTTGGATGCATGTGAAAATATGTTAAATGCGGTCCAAATTTTAAACATAAAAGGAACATAAAAGGGTAAATACATACATTTTTTTCAACTAACTAAATTCAACTAACATAACTAATTTGTAGCTCATTTTCAATGCAGAAAAGCAAATCAAATGTTACCTGAAATTCAAGTTCCATTCAATCCTCTAATTTATGTAAAATGGGGTTTATAACATCTGTATATCAAGTACGTAAAAGGTTTTCAACAAATCTTATGTCAGTAATAGGCTATTGGATACAACCTCGTAAAACACATCTTGCCCCTGTCCTATGCAAGAGAGTTGAATGAAGGGTCAAGGAAAAATATAAGACACAGTCTAAAGCAAACCTGACCAAGACTCAAATCAGTAACTGGATTAAGTTCAAATGAGAACTTGCTTAGTTGCGTTTGGAATTATAGAGGCGTATGACATCTCTTTAATGTAGATTAGAAGGGTCAGTCTGCGGTCAGAGTAAAAAGCCTTCGACAAACCTTAAAAAACTTATAAGCCAAAATCAGCACTAACCAGTGATTCAATTCGAACTAACGATATAAGCAGCCAAACCTATACTTTTCCAGCAAATATTGACTTTGCATTCAAGGATTAATGTTCTTTCAAACACAACCTATCTAGAGATTAAAAATGTTATGAAAAAAAACACAGCAGGTCATCAGTATTTTGAGAGGAATATACTGCTCTTGACACTCAAAAGTCTTTCTTTTCAGATCAGCTCATATTAATATATTGACATTAAGATACAAACTAAAACATAACTTAATCATTTGCAAAGACAATTAATCGATGAATAGAATTTCAAAAAAAAATACCTAGCTGTGACACTGTAGGCTCAGGCCCTGGGGCTGCTGGGAGGGGTCTTTGGGAGCGAGGCTGGCTGGATGGCGGTGACATCCTCACAGGGCCCACGAACTGGACATATGTCCCCGGGAAGTCCCCCCTCTGCTTGGTACGCTCGTTGAAGCCCAGTAGCCAGCCCAGGAGCTCCGGACGCTCTTCATCCCCCTCTTTGAAATCCAGGGAGAACAGGGAGGCTTTGCTGACGGTCAGGATATCTCCGGGCTGCAGGTCAATGTCCTCCTCCAAATCCTTGGTGTAGACATAGAGGGCACGGTATTGGAAACCCTCAACCGCCATTTTGAGAAGCCAAGAAAAGCTGCCGAAAGACGCAGAGAGGATGCGAAAGTCGGCCCAATGCCACGGCAACCCAGAAGTGTATCGGCGTTAGGGGGTGACGATGATTTTGCTTGGAGCAGTGGTCACTTAGAGCCCAGGAACTATCAACCGAACCTAAGAAGCATAGCTAAAATGGCCGAGTCTATACAGCAAGGTAGTTTGGGTGCTGCTTCCTCAGAGCTGACCGGTGTTGGCGCAGTGGAGCACTTTCCTCAGCTTGATCCCCCGGTTTAACCAGACGATGGAGCAGAGAGACAACGTTGGCAACATGCTCCTTCAAGCGGAAAAAAGCTGGATGGGCTATAAACCTAACTGAGGCCCTGCGTCGGACTCCTCGGTCAACCTGCGTTGCCTGTGGCAGTGGATGGTAAAGGCAGAGTAGGACAGCCTTACGGTCCCTTGATTTGATTTTCTTAGGTTCCTCACATTCTGGACAGTGACACAACCTGCAGTGCACAGAGAGGAAAACACCAAAAGTGGTGTCAAATAAACATGCATTGATATTAAAAATATTGCTACAGATATGCGGTCGCCTACCATTAGAGAAGTAGCCGTGTTAGTACCAAAAGCACAAAGTATAAGTAAGTATTAGTAAAATGGCGAACTGCGGCGATGCTATGCATTTGTGCAATCTGGGCTGGGATGGAAGGATTGGATGCTGCTTCTGCGTCATAACGTACCACAGACTTCCCAAATCAGCCAGAATCACATTCTATAATCTCTATTTTTGACCAATTTTTAAAATGGTTTTACTAAAAGACAACATCATAATGGTTCTGCAGATTTCAACAATTCCCTCATGCTCTTAGTAGGATAATACATTTTTAAAAAGTATGCTACAGCAATTTTAGAGAAAAAGAGATGACCAGGCTTACAGTATTAGCCTAAAGTATAAAAATTAAAACATTTATTTGTTTGCTGTTAAGGGAAATCGAGGTATTAGGTGCCACTTCAGATGGTTCAGTTATATTTATATTTTGGCAGTTTCTCAAAAAGTAACAATCATTTAAAAAAACATTAAATTCAATAATATTCAAAAAAAGATATTTTGATGCATGTCACATCTTGCACTTATAATCGAATACAGTTAACCGCAAAAAAATATCATTCCCATGCATGGATCCATTCACATTGACTTAAGCTTGCTTCCTACATTTCAGCCAATATTGTAAAACTTCCTAGATGGCTAAATAGAACCATTACATATTTTTTATTAGATCTCACCTAGGCCTAATATATTATTGAAGACCAGTTCAGTGACAAAATTATCCTAGGACTGTCTGTTGTCAATCGATTTCCTCGTTGAAGTCCGAGGCACAGTAAGAAAATCCTATCTTAAAACACGAAGACCCAGACAACTGTACCCCAGTCAAAGACAGCTTGTCAATTACCTTCTGTTTTTGCGTACTGTAGCTTCAGCAAAAGGAGTGAAGCGACAAAATAAAAATAGACCAAGTTGTCCCTCAAAATGGCAACTGTGCCTCAGAGAGAGATTAAGCTTTCAGACTAGTGTTTGGTCCCACAAAGTATGGCAAGATGAAGTCTCCTTTTCCCCCTCTGTGGCTGAAGTGATGACCAAAAGAAAATCTGAGATTTTATTTTGGGGAGGGGGTTGTAATGGAGGGGTTGGGCTTCTGACTCAGGAAATAATAGCTCCGCAGCCCTAATAGTTTATGGAGCATCTCTCCAACGTCCAACTCCAAATAACTAGTCTTTGTGAAGACCCGTTTGGAGCAGTCACGAAAAGCTCATCAAGTAAATTAGTTTGGAATATACGATAGGTTGATGCTGAAATTTAAAGAACAGTCAATTTGAACTGTACACCTCTTCTGTGGCGCATTTTCAATTCCAGGGGTACATACACTCTATTCAAAAAGCCCCCTGACCAATCCCTACACGAATGTAAAAAAAAAGAAAAATCGTGCCAACATTGCAGTTATCCTTTCTGAGTTCTAATATCGTTGCTATGACACCTTAAATAGTGACCACGATCACAGGACGTACCGTTGGGCAACAGTACTCACCCTACGTTTGGCCAGGGGGAAACCGGACAGTTTCACCAAGGCTCTCTGTCTGACATCCTTCGTGTCGAGAAAAGAGGTGCCAGGGTGGACACGTGGCAAAGGCACAGCCAACCACAGCCCGCAATCCTCACACCACCATAACACCCCCCCCACGTCTCCCCCTCGCGCCTCCCCCACACCCCCCCGCCCTCACCCGGCAAAAAAGTCCATTCCTTTTTGCCGTTTTTTGTTTGTTTATATTCACAACCCTGCAGAAAGAAACTGCAATCGTCCCGCACTCAGTCATAGTCCACTTCTGGGTATTTTTTTCCCACTGCAAAAAAAAGTGCTGCAACTAAAACGGGTTGAAAGTAGAGTTATCTCTGCCACAGTCCTGCTAAGGGAGAGAACCCCACATTTCAAGGCAGCAGCTTGCTGGCTTGTCGTCACTGGATCCATTCCTTTTTCTTCACTTTTATTCAGTCAAGAGACAGCGCGTTTTGTTATCAGGAGAGCCCAAACGGCTGAGGGACACCACAGAAAATAATTAATGAATGAAAGGCAGGAAACTCACTGTTGCTAGAGAGAAGGAAACTAAGCCTGGCCTCTCATTGGCTACTGTTCGGCCATGTGCTCAGGAGTCACCAGAGAAGCTCGGGCAAATCAAGGAAATGTTCTAATATTAGAAAATGTATCTAGGCAGTGATAAAGCTCCTGACCCAAACAACTCCACCTTTTCACACACCACGTTGCATCCTAAATGACTAAATGAATGAAATATAAAAATGTATGTAAAATGAGAAAAAAAAATCAACAAACAGATATGAAAATATTTACTATACAGATAATTCATGCCTAAGGCTGCAATATCAGATATTTTACCATAAACAAGAACAGACTATTAAAATCAGCATTTGAGATTTATCAAATCTTCAGAAAATGTTTTACAGCATTAGAAGACCGAAATATTATTTCAAAAGGAATATAACTAGGGAACCAAATATACAGTTTTCATCCTAGACAAGCCAGAGTTACCAGCCGTAAAACAAATATACATTTGTATGCAGTTGTATCCAAAGGAACAAGCTCTAGAGCTGTTAAAAAGCGTTGTGAGCCAAGATTTGTTGGGTTACAATCATCGCAACTGTCAAATCATTTCGCTTTTGTTCCTCGACAAGAGACTAGTAAAGAATTATTCCACAACAGAGTGGTCCTAAACTTATACACAGGTTTTGGTTGGCTCCAGTTGATTGTTTACAGGTACGTTTACTACCCTGCTTGGTATAAAGGCTACCTCCCAGTCCCCACTACCTCCCAGCAGCCAGACTGGACTTCGACTGGAGGCAAAAAAAACGCCAGAAACTCTTTTCTCTAGTAAGGCCATGACATATTATTAAGCATTTTGAAT
The DNA here is from genome assembly GCA_016801175.1 of Esox masquinongy. NCBI lineage: Eukaryota > Metazoa > Chordata > Actinopteri > Esociformes > Esocidae > Esox > Esox masquinongy. The sequence continues at coordinate 61,824 of JACXGI010002348.1, read as the reverse complement.
GAGAGAAAGGCTTGATATATTTAAGAATGTACATCTCAGAAGACGGAATTCCAATGATGCACTCTGACATGATATCTTTTCATTTAAGATTTATTATGCAAAATATGTCCAAAACGCCTACAACATGACAAATAGGTCTGCTTAAACTACTTTACATTTAACTGCTAAATAGAAAAATCTCTCTGGTGTGACTGTGCTGGCAAACACGGTTTTACGTTTGATCTGGAGTGTGACCATGGCATATATAGTCATGTGAAAAAGTAGGTACACCCCCTGGAAAGTCCTTTTTATTTTTTTGTACATATTTGGACATGGATTTTTGAGCTAAATCCCCCCAAACAGTCATTGATAACAGTAACCCAATTTAACAAGTCACACAAAATTATAGTATAACCCTACCCTAACCATCACATAAAATGGCTACATTTGAATCAGATGCATCAAAACCGTTACAAATGATTGGAAAATCGGGGAGAGTAAGCTGGGATGGTCCAGCCGTCCATAATGTCCGAAAATGTCTGGTTTTGGTCTTAACATTTGGGCGTGTGGTAAACCATCCTGCCAAAATCAAATTACCTATCTGAGGGCCTAAGAAGAAAGATTATTGATGCCCTTGAGTCTGGGAAGGGTTACAAAGCCATTTCCAACCAATTACAAGTACCCTTCCCACTTTCTGACGGATCTGCTATAATGGATACAAGTACAGGCCACTGGCAATCTACGTAGGACAGGTCGTCCCACCAAATTCAGCCCAAGAACTGACTGAAAGAAGCTCATAGAGGTCTTTAGGAACCACCGAGTAAAATTAAGGGATCTACAGGCCTCTCTTGCCACAGACAATGTCGGGGAGCATGAGTCAACTGTCAGAGAGAAACTGCATAAAAGTGGCCTACATGGGAAGTCAGGAAGAAAGAAGCCTCTGCTCTCAAAAAAGAATATCAAGACACAGCTGGGGGTTGCCAGACAACACCTGGGTGAAGACCAAAACAACTCCAAAAATTTGCTCTGGACAGATGACTCAAAGGTGGTGAAAATGAAACAATGCCTTTGAACAGAAAAAACTCATACCAACCGTAAAGCATGGAGGAGGTGGCATTATGGTTTGGGGCTGATTTGTCACCAGGCCAACTTGTCATCATTGAGTCAACCATGAATTCCATACTATACCATAGAATTCTAGAAGAGAATGTAACATGTTGACTGAACATGGATCTTGCAACAAGACAATGATCCAAGAGTGGGCGAAAGAGTGGGGGGGGGCTCGGATACATTTCTATGATATTTTCCTAATAACCACACATCAACATAAATGCATAGACAAACATCAGCATAGGAGACAAGTTTTGACTGATGGTGTTTAACAGTTTAACAGTTCACAAACGATTGATTCTTTATAACCCTTTACTGAATCAAGTCATAATGCACTTTTCCAAGTGAGTCGTTCCTATTTTGTTGGCTTGACCTGCTTATCACAATTAATTCAACAGCAAGCTCAATGCCTATTGAACTCACCAACTCTTGAGATATGGCCCAACCACCAGTCTATCATGTTTGTGCTTTAAAACTTTTAATTAATTAATACAAGCTCGTGAAAGTCAAAGGTACAAACAAATAAACCACATTTGTATGCCCAGCCACTAGCAATCACAAATGTTCAATGTTTGACTTTTAATGACTCACACTTACAAATTACAGACCCCTATGGTGAATAAGAAACCATAACTCTTTCCAAAAACGTTTGTAATTTGACATTTATGGGGTCGTGCGCTCAATCAAAATATTTGTTCTTTTGACTGAGCAAGTTCAAACTACATAGTCAGTAAAAAGATCTGAACGTCTAATCACAAATATTCAATGGTGCCTTTCACAATGGGCATTCACCCAATTCTACAGGCAAGTCTGTAATTTCTGGAAACAGCGATTTCAGTGCAAGTTTTTTTATAGCACACAATGTGGTTAAATTAATATATATTTATATAAAGGTCTGAACTCAAATTCACATACGATCCCTTAAGATATATTTGGACAGGGAAGAAAAAAGACAGGACAAGGACTTGGGATAAAACTGTTTCATGAGAAAATGGAACATAATGTTACCATTAATTTAGTTATTAGCACACAATGACTAATTCAAGCTTGCGACTCGTATTTAAGATGATCGTTGGCCCAATAAACTGAATAGTAAATAATGTAGGTTATCACTTTGGAATCTCTTTTCCTGTTAATAAAAGCAGAATATTTGCAAACATATTGACACTATGTTACTAATATGTTACCATTACCAATAAGAGGGAAGGTTAAAAAATATTAAGCAAATATGAGTTTCTTTTGCCAGGAAAATGGAAACAGTTAACTTGACTACCTAAATACACTGTATGAATTTGTCCAAAAACATCTTAAAATGAAACACTATTAAAATAAATGGTTACTTTCCTATTTTTAAGACATATCTACAGTAATACCCTCAAATAAATGGTGAAAGTCATTCGATTTCAAATCCAAAATGCTGGACTAGAGCCAAATGTACAAGTTTGAGCTCATATTTCCAAATAAATACGAAGAGTGTACATTCACCTTCTGGCCATCTGTCCACTGGTAGACACCAGATGCTAGTCTTGGATGTCAACAGTCTACAGCATGACATAGTATTATGTTATACGCCTATTTGAAAACTAATCTTTGTGATATTGTAGCAGCATGAGGAACATACTATGTTGAATCAAACAATTCCAGAACAAACAGACCTCTATGGCTAAATAAAACACTAACTCATCCTCGGCAAATGGCTAAGCCAACAAAATAGTTGGTGCTTGCTTGCTTGCTGGGAGAGTTGCCCTTATAGGCGCAAATCAGGAATCAGCTTAGTCTCACCCAGGCCTGACTTTAACCATTAGTGGGTAAAGACTCAAAATTGCCCAGAGAGTTTGCTTTGTGTAAATATGTTTGGTAAAGAGCTTGGCCATAATCTATTGACTTTGAAATAAAGAACATTATTTACTGAATTGAAATGCAATTAAGTACCTTCCTTCATTGAGTAGTGTAGTAGTTACTCATTGCTACACCGCACATTGGTAACTATAGGCGGGACACAGATGAATCATTGAAACTGACCATACCAATCACGTATCGCCGGAATTTTGCCGTTGTAGTTGATTATAAGAAGCATATAACGTGTAAAATGAAATACATTCACCCACTACGGCGATTGTTCATAGGCCAATTGATGGCTAAAACCCTCAAACTAGTAGTAGATTAATGATGATAAAATAAAAATGAAGGTGGTGCAGATTATTATAAAAATGTTCTCATCAATTCAGCAAATTACATACGGACTTCTTTCCTTCAAATCGACCAGCTCAGCCACCAAAGCCTTACCGTATGTCGGCCTTCAGAGTGTAGACTACGGTTCAGCAATTCGTTGAAATCAAACTTCGATTACACAGTAATTACAGAAATAATGTGTAGGCTAATATAGGACTCAGAGTGAAGTGTAACATTTTCGTTTTCTTCACTTTACAACTTATATAATCAACCCACGATAAATATTGTAAATATAACCTTGTAATAGCACTAAACCACCAAAAAGTGCCATAACTTATAAACTACAAAGCGAACTGGTGGATTAAGTATATTCGATTGGTCCAAGATAGACGATGCTGTAAGTTAAATACATTTCGTGTAGCACATTTCCCAACCTGTTGCAAGTAAAGCTCGCACATTCAGCGCCAGGGGTGACGTGTTCGAGAAATTCCCAACTGTTGCCATCTGTACCTTTTGAGCACACTTGCTACGACGCGTTATAGTTAACAAAATAATGCAACAATCACGCGCCATATGGGGACTGCAAACTAAGGTTACAGTAGCTAAGTAGATCGACGATTGTGATATGTCACTATTGAGGCGCATGTTACTGGCCTGCTGTAAATGACAGTCATTATTAAACTACTACCGTAGGCTAAGTAGTATTAACATTTGGCGTGATGTAAAACTATAGAAAACGACTTCTTGCAATGCTTCAAACACATTCGTGCAGAAGTTCGTACAGCTTTGTGTGCGTACTAGGGCACTTGAAGCTCTTCCACCATTTTCCAGTTCAGTGGCTAGGACTGGATATGTGCAAGAACTTGGAAAAACTCACCCGCAAATACTTCTTCCAAATATCTTGCTGTGGAAGCACTTAAACACGTCGAAATGCAAACCGTACGTTTCCTAATCTTTTACAGTTCCCCCCCCCAATGCTTTAGAGTCGTCCACCTTCCTTGTTTACTTCTCGCCCGCTTTCTTTCTCCCTTTCTTTCTTTTGTCGCACATAACTCTCAGCTCCCTACACAGCCATTTTCCAGCACAGCACAGAAAAGGAGAGTGCGTGGGAACTAATATGAAGAGCGCGGAAAAAAACGAACTCAGACGGAAAAGTACGAATCGCAGGAGGACGTCCATGCAGATATTTCACTTCTAAATTTCAGTCCTCAAAAATATTTTATGCCAAACCCTGGACCTCATTTTATGAAATGTATGATTTTACAATAACTTTGTTCATTATGCTGAGAAACTGTAGTCTATAGGCTGCTATCCCACTCAGGTAGCACAGGGTTGTGGGTTCAACTCCCATGGGGCACACATTAATAAAGTGTGCAGTCATTACTGTTAAATTACTCGAATTGAAATGTTCCATAGCCCATCTAGCCCTCAAATGTGATATGAAGACTGGAAAAATCTATATTATTTAATTGCAGGCCTACTACAGTAGTGTGGTGAATGTGCATCTGGTATGATTTCCCCTTAAAAAAGGCACCACTTCATATTAGTCTCCTGCTGCTCATTTATTTTAAACACCGTTTGACAAAAAAATAATTTCACTTCACACCAATTTTTTTTTTTAACCAGAGACCAGTTTGAAAAATAGAATGACAAAGCAGTTTGAGGGCCACCAAGGTAAGACAAGCATAAACTACATCACAGGGCTCTGTATCTCCAGTCCTGGAGGGTCAAAACACTTCTGGTTTCTATCCTCCCCTTCTAAACATGGTCCGTTTCAGATCTGGGACACCAGAGAAGTCCCATTAAAGATGCATTCTTGGATTTTAGGTCACGGTTTGTGCCAAAACGGCTCCCCGAATATTGCGTACTTGTAAACTTGGAATTTCATAGCTATGATAAGGTATGATGGTGATTCTACTTAGATTACGCACATATAAACAACATATTACACATCCAGACCAAAATGGGAGGTTTCAACAAAAAAATGACTCGTTCTTTTGCAAAAGTCACAAACTCCATCTTTAATCACCAGGTAAAAACACTAACCGAAAGTGTTTTGGACCTCCGGGGCCGAGCCGAACAGCCCCAGCATGTATACAGAATTAGGTTGATCATTACAGATGTCCCATTTAACATACATCAGGAGAAATGTGAAGGTAGTTGAAATTGGTTATATACTGCGGGCACCACATGCTTCATTCCCTGGATTATTGAAGCTGAATTCAAGACTTAAATTAATGTATTTCAGTTATGTCCGTGGGTACCTTCAGAACAAGTGTCTTTTTCTGTTACATTAAATGGCAATCATGGTTTCCTTAAACAGAATGTAAAAATCCGACAAACGCTCTAGCAAGCCGGACAATGAAAACAACCTTAACTATTATAACGTGTAGTTATTCAGTCGAGGGGAAACTGTATGACACAGGAGGAAGACGCAGTATTTCCAACAAAGGGACCATATTTTGACAACTTTGAGGTCTGGAAAATCTATTGTGAATTGAATGATCTATTACACTCGCAAAAATCATGAATACAATTTGTTTCAAGTAAACAAGCAACAAAACAAGTAGATACATTTTATTTTTCTCACATTTGGATTCTTTTCCAGTTTAAGTATTAGCTGATGCTAAATTTAAGTTAGTATTTTAACTGCGTCAATACTCCCTTATCCCCAGTAAAACATGTTCCATACATCACCTGATATACTTAAGCAATAAGGTACGAGAGGGTGTGGTATATCGCCAATATACCACAGCTAAGAACTGTTCTTAGGCACAACACATCACAGTGTGCCTGAATGAAGCACTTCACTGTGGTATATTGGCAATATACCACAAACCTCAGAGATGCCTTATTGATTTAATGACCTGGTTACGCACACAATTAGAGCAGACAAAAATGTGATGTCTATACCCTTGGTGTATGGTCTCATATACCACGGCTATCAGCCAACCAGCATCAGGAATGCAGATTATCCTAATATTACAAGAGTGGAATAATTTTGGGTGTTAATTCTTTAATAGTGGAATAAAACAATGTTGCAATGATAGAATACGAAGTTGACAGTCAAACCAAACATTCATATCTCTCACCAAATCAGTCTATCAAATGTATTGTTATACTACCAAGCACTGTCAACTGCTGTCAAGTTTAGTTATGGTGTTTATAAACCACAAGGGTGTATCAGTAATGCAACAAGACTGCTTCCACATGAAAATATACAAAACAAAATGAAATGTCTTGGTCTTTCAGGGATTCTGTTGAAATCCTTCCAATCCCTGTCATTCGTTGTTCAGAATAATTTAACAGCGAAAATGGAAAAAGTTTACATACAGTACACAACTGACTCAAACGTAAACATTAATTACATGGTTTAAAAAACGCAAATGCATACAATTCCTACATACAACTGTACAATTATTTAAATGAAAAAACAAAACAAGGATTCTGGAAAACCTAAAGTGAGAACATTGTTGAAGGGTTACTTTAGTGATCGTATGTGAATTTGGGAAGAAGGCCCCTTAAGTACTTCCCCAGAGAATGATTAATTGTAGCACCAGTGCAATTGCTAACTAGCATTAACCCAATGACTGGAAGTCTATGGTATCTGTTAACTAGCAATCACTGTGCTTACCCTAGTCAGTAGTGGCCTTTGAAGCTTCCTTTAATTTGATACTGGAGGTAGATACATAGAAATGGTATCCACACATACATCCGACTCTGGGGAAGTAGATAAAATCTCCCAAATCCAAAAGGATCCCTTTGGGTAAAAAACACTAACCAGTGAAAATACGCCTCTGCTCGATTAGATTGCAGGGTAGCGTGCTATTATTCACCAAGCTGGTAGGCAGAGTATTGCAGGGTCACTAATGATCCACAATCATCAGGTAGAAGTGTCAGAATAAAACTTCATTTATTTTGTGTCCTGCCAATCAGCATGTGATTTAAACCAGTGGAAGAGCCAGTGGAGTGATTCCATTTGATAACATCACCGCATGATTGACAGGGCATTGAAGCAGGGACCATTCCAGATGTACTGTTACTTGTATGTACAATATATATATATATATAAAATATTTTTTTTTTTTTTTTTGAAGTTGTAGAGAAATCCATGTTCTGGCACAAAGCCTATTGAATTTAGATGCTGTATACTTCTTGTACCGCGTGACACCCTTTCTTAGGTGCTGTTGGATATGACGGTTACTACAAATCATTACCACCCGCATTTTGTTTTAGTGTGTTAATTACGAGACTGGAATAATGGGTTTGGAAACACTTTGAGTCAATAAACATTCAACTTATTGAGGCCAATTTTAAACACAAAAATCAACAGCATATTTTTAAATAATGAATAATGGCAAGTCAAATGTTGATCAATTTAACAGAGATAATAAAACAAAATTGCTTCATCCGCTGTCTCAGTTCACAACCATCCAAACATTTGTTCTAAAATGTAGTTTCTCCACGTCTCGATCAATTATACTATAGAATGGCGAATCAAATGTGTGCATTACATGAAGGGCAAATAATGCATATTGTCATGTTCAGCCCCGAAACAAATACAATTAACAAAAAAAAAAGCATCATAAATAGGTTATTCATAAAAAAAAGGTATTTACAAAGTTTAAAAAATAATGTTTCAGTGCTACAGTGAAACTAAATCCAAAAAGGAGGGATGAGGGATGTAAATCAATTTTGGCACTCAACTGTTCTCTTTACAGTATGGTAGTGTGCAAACTGTAAGCAGACTGTGCCAATTATTATTTTAGATTCCCTCTCTTTTGCTGACTTCATTGGCTCAACTTGAGTATATTCTCGCGGATGAACATGCAAGGCCCTCACATAGCGTAGACAGTCCGAATTTATAATTTGGCGTTGCAGGCATTAAGAAACACCTGCAACAGGATCCCCTGACATACTGGTCTTGGACGTGAAGAAAAAAAATGTCATGGGATGTTGACTTCTGGACTGTTCAACCAATCCAGTAAATGCGGAGGAGTTAAGATGGAGTGTTGCCTTGTTAATGACCAAAAGCGCAACTCGCATAACATGTTATTTCCCTTTCCTCTGAAAGCCAAATCATTGGGTTATTGACGAGGCCGGAGGGTTGAGAACACGTAGCCTTACTCTCGTCTTGAGTGAGACTATAACTTGACCTTTCACCTTCCTGGAGCAATGCTCTGCTAATACCCCTTCTTCTCCTTTGGCTTGGATGTGTGCCTCACTGCATCCTGTGCTCCTTGCCCCACCACTTCCAGGCTCCAGTCGGGCTGGGCTGAGTTGATCCACGACGCCTTGAACCGTGACTGCCTGACGGGGAGTACAGAGCTTGGGGCCTCCTTCTCCTCTGGGTCGTCAAAGCTCACCTCCTGCACCGCCTCCTGCTTCTTGAAGGAGTCCCTCCTCTCAGACAGGGCCAGTTTTCTCATCACCACCACCTCCTTGGAGCGGTGCTCGCCGCCGTGGCTCCTCTGACCTCCTAAAAACAGACCCTGGCGGCCATACTGCTCCCCCACACAGACAAACCCCGTGGCGGTCTCCCCCGCCTCTATGTCCTCTAGCCCCTTTCCTTCTGACAGGGGCACCTCCATGGTGTGTCGGCGGGTGGCGAAAGCCTTTTTGTCACCGTGGTACGCCCCCGAGAGCTTCTCGGCCGACTGCACCCTCTTGAGGAGCGGCGAGCGGGGCGGTTCGGCGCTGCGGGGGCGCACAGAGTGCCGCGCCACGGTGGGAGGGGACAGGGTCTTGCCGTGGAAACCGTGGAGGCTCCTGGACAGACTAGGGAGTGAGGACGGTGGGCACTGGGGTGAGAGGGGCTGCGGCGGGGGGATGCAGGCCAGCGGGGAGGGGGGAATGCTGCTGGTGGACTTGCAGCGGCCCGCCTTGGTGTAGCGGCCCAGGACGTGGAGGGAGCTGGGTCGGGCCTGGGGGATGGGGGAGTTGGGAGAGCTGGAGCAGGGTGAGGAACTCAGGGGGGAGTTGGAGTCTGAGAAAACAGAAGACCACGCTGGAGATGAGCCTTTCAACATCGTCCATAAAGACAATGTTCTCACAGTCCAGCTGTTAACTGTTTGATAACAGAACAGAAAACTCTAGCCCTGAACCCCTATGACATTATGCCTGTATGTTAAATTTGCCCGCCTGAATACATAAAATTTTGCATAGCAACAAATAGCGGAGCAGTTTCGATCCAATAAAGAGGCTAGCTAGCAACGTACCTCCAGACTGATCGGGGGCAGGGGAGCGACAGGGTGTGGACGGCCCAGGCGACAGGCTCTGGGTGGGAGAGCCAGACAGGCTGTCACTGGAGGAGACCGAATGCTGGAAGCCGGACGAGAAACTGCGACTGCTCTGCATGGGAGAAGGGGTGTGCTTGGACAGCTTCTTCCAGATGCCACGCCGTCTACTACAGGACAGAAATGGGAATCAAATGACGATATGGGTGTAGCATTCGGTCCAGTGCCATGGATCATTCTCATGCAATCCTCATTATTGGGACTGAAGCGATTTCAGTGCTTGCTTTCTGTGGCCAATAATTATTGTTTCCGCACAGCCTACAGACTGGGGAATCTACATCTGCTGTGCCATAACACGTCGATAGGAGCAACACATTGGTAGTGCTTGCTGGAGACCCTTATCCTCCTATGAACGCAAGCCTAATAACGCTCCCTTACCCATCCTGGCCATCCTTCCTCTTGCTCCTCTTGCTACGTCGGGCCATCTTGCTCTTGTAGCTGGTCTTCCTGGCTGGGCCAACCTTGATGGAGGTGTTCTCCAGGGCCGTGGTCTGCAGCATTACCTTGTTGCCACTCTGTGAACATAACGGCTATCGGTTTACTGACCACCAGGTGTTCTACGTAGAATACTTGGGCTACATAAAGCATATGGCACACGAGAGAGACACAGAGAGAGACCGAGGTAAGGGAGAGCCAGGCGACAGGTCTTCTTGAGTCTCACCTTGAGCAGCAGCTCCACTACCTCAGTGTGCACCAGGCCCTGGACCGACTCCCCGTTCACATGGGTGATGAGGTCCCCGGCTCTCAAACCCGCCTCGTGAGCCGGGGTGCCCTCTTCCACACACTACAGGAGCAGACGGAGAAGGTCCAGTTAGAAGGTAGCCTTGACTGCTTTGGCACTCGTCAGTGCTTCCAGAATCCTGACCTACATGACTAAAGAAGATATTAACAGACTGGCACCCCCACAGTAACCATATTCCCAGCTTGAGATTTGGTTTTCAATCTAGCAGGTGCAAAAATGCACCACCAATGGACAGTATTTCTGTAACTTACCAGACTGAAACGGATCACCAAAAGCCATAGATATAAATGACCAGATATACAGTACATACTAGCCTAATTGTCCTGCCCAAGATGGCCGCCCTGCAGTCTTGTTAGCGACAAGAGTCCATTTTAATGATCTTTGTGATTACTGGTAAGACCACTCACCCAGACCATGTGGTGCACAGTGTAAATGTCCGTGTCACCCATGTAGACACGGATGGCGCGCAGGGCGAAGCCGAACCTCTTCCCAGAGCTGTGGATGACCACCGGGGGGCGCAGGCTGCTGATGCTCAGGGACAGGTCCCCCCGGCTGGGGGATGAGTCGCGGGATGAGGGGTTGGAGGAGAGGGACAAGGACGACTTGGGGCTGGTGGGCATGCCATCTGTGGTGTCTAGAGAGGCAGAGAGGGAACGCGTGTTAGGATGGAGGAATTTCATATGAAATGTATCAAAGTGTGGTGTCTATGAAGCCCTAAAGGAAAAATCCACTGCTAGACACTGCCTGGGATGTTTTCAGTCTCCCTACATCGTTATGAGTGGTTGGAGGTGTTTAGCACATAATTATGCACCACAGTAATATTCTTTAAAAGGTCTGGTAAACTTTCCACTCTAACCAAGACAGGGAACACATTTCTGCGATTTTACTGGACAGGATCAAAGAATTTACCTATACAAGTAGAGCAGTGTTGCTCATCAAATTCAACAGTATGCTCATCAAATTCTCCTCCTAAGGCTAATTATCTTGGCTAATCAGTTGCTACGAATTCTGGATATTGTGGTTCACTAACAACCACTGAATGTAAACAGATGGCCTGTTTCTACCAGTGAAATACAAAAACACTCGTATGGACCTCTGTCAATGTGGGAGTGGCACCAGGCTAGAGGCTTCATCTACCTGGGGTGATGACGAGGGAGAGACCCGAGACAGAGGCAGACTTGGGGACCTTGCAGCCCGCCGGGGGCCTGGGCTTCTCGGGGGTTTCCAGCTGGTGCCCGATGCGACGGGACGCCCCTCGCCTGTAAGAGGGCCGCGTGCCTGTGCTGTTACTACGGATACGGATACGGCGCAGGTTGGACACAACGCCATCTGAGGGGAGGGGGGGAGCGAGAAGGGAGGTCATGTACAGGGAGCCTTGTCTTTCCGTGACGTGTGTTCAGTTTAAAGAGGCCGCGGGTATCTGGACTCACCCTCGTCCTCCGCTGAGATGGCGAAGCGTGGCATGGTGTCCAGGCTCTGGGTGCTGTTCATCACCAGAGGGTTGGCACTCCTCTCAGACTGGGACGAGCTGGAGGAAGCCCTGGGGCGCAGGCTAGAGGACCGGGCAAAGGGAACAAGTACAGGGCAGTTACAGAGAGAGACGTCGTGATCTTGTTATCTTTAGAATTGACATATTTCAGCAGACGCTGTTGTCCAGAGGGACGTACGGTAGCGAGTGCATACATTTTCACACCGGCATTCTGGGAATGGAACTCTGGTAGAGCATGTTGCCTACAAAGTCAATGAGCTGCATGGAATCCAACCATAATTACGCTAGAATGGATGGACTGACACTTTCAACCCACTAATTCACACTTAACTTAAAAATATCAGTGTAGTTATTTGGATTTGAATGTAATTTGGGCTATATAATAATGTTTCAGCAAGACTTGTCTCTCAGCTCTCTATAATGACTTGTCAATGTTTCAGCTAGAGCTAGACACACAGCCATACTGAATTATAGTGCGGTTTTATTCTAGACAGGCAGCCATACTGGATTATAGTGCGGTTTTATTCTAGACACGCAGCCATACTGGATTATAGTGCGGTTTTATTCTAGACACGCAGCCATACTGGATTATAGTGCGGTTTTATTCTAGACACGCAGCCATACTGGATTATAGTGCGGTTTTATTCTAGACACGCAGCCATACTGGATTATAGTGCGGTTTTATTCTAGACACGCAGCCATACTGGAGTCCTCTCTTGGTGTCTCACCCTCCTCTGGGTGCCTCTGTACTCTGGTCCCCGCATGCCCCCTGTTTGTTTCCCTCTCCTGGGGAGAGGAGGGCTCTTCCCTCCCATCTCTCCTCCTTCTCCTCGCTGTGGCTGCGCTCCGACGACGGCGTGGATGTGGAAAGATGCTCTGTGCTGCTGTACACCTGGGGGACCAGAGGTCAGAGAAAGGTGACGAAAAAGCTTAGTGAAGTGACCAGCATCACCTTTTTATTTTTCGTCCGACATAAAACATGACAATGACGTTGCGAGGAGAACTCTTGAGTCAATACATACATCGAAACCTTTCAAATGTATTTCCATTTCAAATGTATTTCCATTTCAAATGTATTTCCATTTCAAATGTATTTCCATTTCAAATGTATTTCCATTTCAAATGTATTTCCATTTCAAATGTATTTCCATTTCAAATGTATAGTGAGGGAAAATATAATTTGATCCCCTGCTGATTTTGTACGTTTGCCCACTGACAAAGAAATGATCAGTCTATAATTTTAACGGTAGGTTTATTTGACCAGTGAGAGACAGAATAACAACAACAAAAATCCACAAAAACACATGTCAAAAATGTTATAAATTGATTTGCATTTTAATGAGTGAAATAAGTATTCGACCCCTCTGCAAAACATGACTTAGTTCTTGGTGGCAAAATCCTTGTGGACAATCACAGAGGTCAGACGTTTCTTGTAGTTGGCCACCCGGTTTGCACACATCTCCTCTTTGCAGATCTTCTCCAAGTCATTAAGGTTTCGAGGCTGACGTTAGGCCATTCGAACCTTCAGCTCCCGCCACAGATTTTCAGTGGGATTAAGTTCTGGAGACTGTCTAGGCCACTCCAGGACCTTAATCTGTTTCTTCTTGAGCCACTCCTTTGTTGACTAGGCCGTGTGTTTTGGGTCATTGTCATGTTGGAATACCCATCCACGACCCATTTTCAATGCCCTGACTGAGGGAAGGAGGTTCTCACCCAAGATTTGATGGTACATGGCCCCATCCATCGTCCCTTTAATGCAGTGAAGTTGTCCTGTCCCTTTAGCAGAAAAACACCCCCAAAGCATAATGTTTCCACCTCCGTGTTTGACGGTGGGGATGGTGTTCTTGGGGTCATAGGCAGCATTCCTCCTCCTCCAAACACGGTGAGTTGAGTTGATGCCAAAGAGCTTGATTTTGGTCTTATCTGACCACAACACTTTCACACAGTTCTCCTCTGAATCATTCAGATGTTCATTGGCAAACCTCAGACGGGCCTGTACATGTGCTTTCTTGAGCAGGGGGACCTTTCGAGCGCTGCAGGATTTCAGTCCTTCACGGCGTAGTGTGTTACCAATTGTTTTCTTGGTGACTATGGTCCCAGCTGCCTTGAGATCATTGACAAGATCCTCCTGTGTAGTTCTGGGCTGATTCCTCACCGTTCTCATGATCCTTTCAACTCTATGAGGTGAGATCTTGCATGGAGCCCCAGACTGAGGGAGATAGTTCTTTTGTGTTTCTTCCATTTGCGAATAATCGCACCAACTGTTGTCACCTTCTCACCAAGCTGCTTGGCGTTGGTCTTGTAGCCCATTCCAGCCTTGTGTAGGTCTACAATCTTGTCCCTGACATCCTTAGACAGCTCTTTGGTCTTGGCCATGGTGGAGAGTTTGGAATCTGATTGATTGATTGCTTCTGTGGACAGGTGTCTTTTATACAGGTAACAGGATGAGATTAGGAGCACTCCTTTTAAGAGTGTGCTCCTAATCTCAGCTCGTTACCTGTATAACAGACACCTGGGAGCCAGAAATCTTTTTGATTGAGAGGGGATCAAATACTTATTTCACTCATTAAAATGCAAATCAATTTATAACATTTTTGACATGTGTTTTTATTCTCTCTCTCACTGTTCAAATAAACCTACTATTAAAATCATAGACTGATCATTTCTTTGTCACTGGACAATCGTACAAAATTCCATTTCAAATGTATTTAAATTTCAAACGTATTTCTTTCTTTTTTTTGGGGGGTTGGGGGTTTTCCCACCTTGCTAAAGCGATGTGCCACAGACGAGAACTGTTTGAGCTCCAGGGATGTGTCTTCGTCACAGGTCTCATCATCATCTTCGTCATCGTCCGATCCCAGGTGACTATATCGCTCAGTCCGGGCTGAAGGGCAACACACACACACACACACACACACACACACACACACACACACACACACACACACACACACAC
>JACXGI010002348.1:0-40834 GCA_016801175.1 Esox masquinongy | reverse complement strand
CCCAGCTGGCTGATGATGTAGCGGGGGATGTCAGTCTTGATGACCTGGCCCACCCTGGCGTGGCCCTCCGCTGCCTCCAGACGATGAAGGAACTCCTCCGGGTCAAACTCCTGTCAAGGAGAAAACACCACTGGACTGTCAGACATTATGACAAATGCGACATTCCGGATCATGTTGGTCATGTTGGCTTGCCATTGATTTAGGGGGAAAACACATTTGAAAATGCGGAAGGACAGACGGATTTAGTGCGAGTGTGTGAATCATACCAGACACTCCAGCAACCTGGCCGGTCTCGAGATGACAATGAGAATCTTCTTCACCAGCTTGATGATGACGGCCACCTCCTCACTCTCAGACCGTTCATAAGCCTAGTGACCAAGACAAGAACAATAAAGAGAGAGACGCAATATCTGGTACATTCGATCACAAGAGTCTTCTTTTTCTGTTAGTTAGTCAGGGAACACACTGAGAACACATTCAGACTTTGCAAGTGTATATACCTAAATGTTTTGCTCCAAAATAAAAACATACTGAAAGTCGCACACACACATGTAGAGAAACAAAAATTCAACAAGGAAGCACATGAATTTCCATTGAAATTTGCAATACATTTGAATAAAACAGCATTAAAGCAGTGCTAAATAAGGGACTGGGTGGTAGTTTGTGTGTGTGTGTGTGTGTGTGTGTGTGTGTGTGTTTGTGTGTGTGCATGCGTGTGTATAATTTGAAGTTATTCCAAAATGTGCTTCTAAAATGTGTCAAATATAGGGTAAAGAACTTCTGCAATCACATGTAATTTACTCAGTTTTGCTTAAAATAACCATTGCAGTTATATTGCAGCACATACTGCCTGAGAACCCAGGCGTGAGAAATAACCACTGCAATATTTCGGAGTGTTTTAAGTGGCGATTGTGAAAGGGGACAAGACCGTGCCAGTCTAATATGAGAGCACATCAAAGTGAATGTACAATTGCATGGTTATGTAATGTGATGGGGTGTTTTTTTTTTGAGGACAAAAACTGACCCATTATAAAAGGACTCAGTGTTCCTAAAAACACTGAGATGCATCCTGTATTTGAGAAACAAATTACCATACTTAAACAAGTTCATGGTACCTAGGGGGAAATACACTGCCCAAAAAAATAATAGTAGCCAAACAAAGCACAAAATGAACATAATCCTTTGTGACGACACAAATGGACAAGCAGTGATCCTATGGAAAGTTGTACAACGAGCCCCAGTTACACAATCACACACAAGACTGCAGAGATTATTTAATGTAAGAGGACAATTCCCCCGATGCCAACTGCTGTTAATATTCTAAAATCCATGCAGCGCGAGAACCGAGTAACACTCAAGGTTTGAAACTGCTATCAATGCAAAACATCTCTTCATAAGACAATGCTAGAAAAACTACGTGCCAAGCTGACCACCAGAGTCAAGGTTCGAGGCTCGACTGTGCTTCCAGCTGATGAATGGCTGGGATGCAAATTGGCTAGCATCACATTCAAGAAATGGTTGTGGGATATTAGCCAAATCCAGTGTCAGTTTGTAAAACTGAAAAATGTATCGCAATGGGAGCGCTTTACCTCATGCAGTAGCTTCTCAAGTTTCTCCTGCAGCTCCATGAAGTACCGCGAGGTTACCAGGCCCATCTGGGACTTGTCCAGGCAGTCGCGGGCCAGTTCCACTAGCTGGTGCTGGATGAAGCCCAGTACACCATCAGCCAGAGGGAGGTGGCAGTCTGGGGAACAGTCAGCGAGGATGTCCAACAGACGGCCCTCCATCTGGGCTGTGGCCTGGAACCCACATCAGATTTAACTTAAACGGCAATTTGCGAATGAGTCACAATGCACTTCACCGACAAAACAGAAACGTAATAGTCTAATGGGCGAAAGGGGCCAAGTGATTAATAAAATTCAAAAAGATGATCAGATGAATCGATGTGCTAAAGGAGAAAAACAAAGCATACCTTGGGAAAGCGTTCTTTGTAAACGTGATTCATCATTACAATTTCATTGTCAAAGGTGCCGCATGTTCGACCGGGACTGGAGGAACAGAGAAGAAAAGACAACTATCAATTTCTTTATTATAGCACAAATAACCACACTAATACAATGTGCAATGACTACTAGCAGAGTTGGGGAGTAACGGATTACAAGTAACGGATTAAAAAAAAACAGTAACTGTAATCCGTTACATTACCAACAAAAATATTGTAATCGGATTACAGATACTTTTGAAAAAAAATGTGATTACTTTTGGATTACTTCAATTGAAAAATAATATGTGCGCGAAATAATTATGACACGTTGTATGTTTGAGTTTATTATTTAATGTTATAAGAACATCGTTATTTGAACCACAACATGCATTGCGCGCCTCAGTTGTGTGTGTGATCATCACGCGCGCAAAGGTGGACGCGCAGAACCAGTTTAGTGACAGAGGAAGCGCTAGTTTAAATTTCTCCGGTTTTGGTTGGTTGGATGAGGAGGGTATATTTGCAGACCACAAGTCGGGGGCATAACTTAATATGGGGGTTCCTTAATATTAAGTTACACCCATTGACGGTTTCCATTGGTGTGGAGGTTTTGATTTAGTGCATGCGTATATGAAGGAAGAATTACAGGGTCAATGACGAAGATTTCCGTAAGTGCTTCCATATGACAACCTCTAGCTATATATTTAGGGATAGTTAACGTGTTCACTAAGATCGCTTATCTACTAAATTCTTTGAATCTGAGATTCGAAGAGCTTGCCAGTGACAACATTTATAGCTACGTTGACACGACAACACTTATAGCTACGTTTAAAGATAGCTAGCTACGCGACGAGGTAGGCTACTTGTTAGCCAGCTCTAGTCAATTAGGGTACGTTATAACTAGCTAAAGATGCATGAGGCACCTGTCACTATATGCAAGCAGGCACGATCCATGTATTTTTTAGCTTGATATACACTATGTTGTCATTATTTAGAAATGCAAACAAAATAATAATTTGTCATGGCCATCTTCTATGCAGTGGTGTAAAAAGTAGAAGTATTTGGCTGTGTTCACCAGTTTTGGGAAGTTGCTAAGGATGAGCTAAATTACCTAAACAGAGTTCAAAACTAACCAATGACCTTAATTGATCATTTACACTCTTCCTTTTTATTTTGTTGATCACTGGTTAGTTTTGAACTCCCTTTACCTGTTTACTTAGATCTTAATTAGATACTTCCCTAAAGTGGCAAACACAGCCGAACCCAGTTGAGTACTTTTACTTTGTACACCTCTACTTCTATGTGATTTGTTGTCTTTCATTTCAGTTGCCAAGATGCGTTGTTGACCTGGGGGATGCTGTTGCCTGGGTAAATGCCAACACAGGCCTCTTCTGAGACCGGGTACAAGTCCTCCCCCCTGAATGATGAGGAAATACAGGGTGCTGTGCAGATGCTCAGAGAGTCCTCAACTCTAGAGGAAGAACAAGAAGCTCTTTCCCCATTCATGTTTTTGTTTAATAATTTTGAAGACACTGAAACATTCATGGATGAAATAGACAAAAGAGGATTTAGTGATAATTTTGAGCTTCTCTGTTAATTATTTTTGTTGATGAGGATACCTATTAACTATCTTTAAACCATCAGCTAATGCTGGTTTCCACACAACAAAAATTACAAGATCCAGAAAACACAATATAGTTTGACGAGACAAAGAGACAAAAAACATCAGTTGTTTAGCAAGAGTAAACTGGACAGTATTTTGGAAGTGTTCATCTGGCCATACAACATGATAGGATGAAACCAAAGCCTACAGAATCTGGGCAAAGCTGAATACACAGTACATAAAGAAACAGTTTATTTTTGTCAGTGTTGGAATGTAATGTTTTGAATATTTGATCAGGTAATTAAATGTTTAATTGTCTAACTGGCATATCATTTAATTTTGTATTTTTAGGTTATGCCATTAACTTCATGCTTTTGGACTACATTAATTGACTTTCAGTAATGTCTGTTGTTCTCTTTTGGACCTGTTCTACTTGTAATTTATGTTAATTAATCAACTTTTAGGATAAGGGTTAAATTAGACCTCAGATAATCATTTCCAAGACATGTAACACTTATATTCCATATTCCTCCCAACGTTTTAAGTCCATAACCACGTCATTACTCTAGAATTAAAAATGTGCTTGTTCCAGGCACCCCCGGAAAAATGTATATTTCTGTAAACAGATGTTGACCTGACCTCTACATGATGCAAATGTAAACTTGCCACATTTCTGCAACAGGCTATAGAAAATTCAACGCTTCCAGTTACCAATTTCAACTTTCTAGAACAGTGTTTCCCAATCCTGGTCCTCGGGACCCAAAGGGGTGCATGTTTTTGCTTTTGCCCAAGCACTCACACACCTGTTCCAAATGTTGCCCTACCGCGTATACACTTCATTGACATAATCAACCTGTCATCAAGTCTTTAATTTGAATCAGGTGTGTGAGTGATTGGGCAAAAACAAAAACGTGCACCACTTTGGGTCCCGAGGACCAGGATTGGGAAACACTGTTCTAGAACAATGCTGTTAAATTGAACAGTGCCAATCAAAGGAAGGAGAAACCATTACAATGATTTGTATGAAAACTGGTCAGATCTACACAGCAGAACCCACAGGTCCCGGCAAAGGACCTTCAGAATAGTTTAGCTGAGACTGAAGTTGTTGCTCACAGGTCCACCACACAATGTACCTTACACAGCATGTTCACATTTGTGTTATATGTTTAAACTTGTGCAAAGGGGAGGCCTGTTTCACTTAGTAATATGTAGAGCTCAGATCAACTAAATTGTAACTGCAATAAGCAGCATTCTCAACCATCAACCTCCTAATGATGGCCCTCTACTGTATCACATATAACAAAGCAATGGCTACTCAAACAAAAACTGACCATGGCAGGCATAGTGAGTATGACTGTGCATGTGTATGTATGCATGTGTCTGTATTATAACTTCACTCAGCAGCTTTCTAAACCACCAGTGTCTCATTCTTGACTGTAACTATTTTTAGAGGCACTTCAGTCTTCAGTCAAATTAATATATTTCAGTTGTATGTTATCAAACAATTTTAATCCTGAAACAAAGTACAATTAAATGGTATTGGAAAATACCATTTAATTTTACATAATTGGTACAAGCATAATCAGACTAAAGCGCTTTTTCAGCATGTGGTCAAAGCAAATACACTTTTGTTTTCTATATCAATGCTTGATCCGCTTGAACCTAGTGTTATATCTTGACAAAAGATATTGAATGAAATCGCATGGACTCTGAGATAAAGTTGTAACGTTAGTTAACTCTTCTTTCTCCATTACCACACTCAACGTAATGACCTCATACCCATACATGACACCTAGCGTCGAACCGTGTGTTAAACCAGGATGTTCCCAAACTGACCAATGGCGAACATCAGTGGGCGTAACATAATAAGGAACCCCCATATTAAGTAACGCCCCTGACTTGCGGTCTGCAGATATACCTTATTGGGTTGGATGGCTGGTAAAAACAGAGTATAACTTCGATAATATTAGCCGAATCATATAAAATGTTATTTAGTTATCTACTCGACGCATAATTCTCAGAACAATGATAGGCAATAGGCCTATCTGGTGTTATATCTTTTTTAAGTTTCAAGGTTTATTTGTCAAATGCACCGAACAACACAGCCAGGACGAGTTGCACCGAAGAACTTAAACAGGAATAGTTTAATAGATTAGGCAACTATTTGTTAGATAGCTGTAACATGGCGCTGCCTTCAAGATAAAACATTATATGGAATTTACCACGACACTTGAGGAGAAAAGGTGTGTTGGGAAGTACTCTGCCAAAGGATTACTATTTGCATTTGACGCGGCCACATGAACTCCGTCCATACAGGTAGGCCATGTGATTCTGCTTGCTTTGCATCTCTGAAAATTGTGTTCTTTGGTTATCATTGGCTGCTGACGTCATTTACTTTAAGCTAAGATTGCAGGTTTATAATCACAGTTCATTTCTTTCATTAGCGTTTTGAAAATCCATCACTGGTGGCAAATAATAATCGCAGGTTACGTTCGCGCGGGTAAATCTTATTTCTATGCGGGTGTTCACGATTGCAAACATGCATTCGCGTGCCGGGGGTTTCTGCAACATTTTGACAATGTTGGTTGTTGAGCAAATCATCAGACTACTGTAGACTTAGTTTGTGAGCGAAAAGCTACGGATATCTTAATTTTTATATACAACAATGTCAATACCCTTTTCGAGTAATTGCCATTTATTTTTCAACAATGTTTTGAAGCAATTAAAAACATGAATAAAACACAAATAACAGAACAGGCTTAAGCATCATTAGATTTTGCGTTATGTTCAGATAAAATATCTGATTTTGGAAGATCGAGGTTTATTGGATTAATTGGAATGACTGAATATCTGACAGACCTTTAGCGTGTAATGTAGAGATGTAGCCCAATCATATTGAAGTAGAAAGCAATGGTTTAGAAACCCATTTCCAAAGGCACTGTAGCCAACACAACCCATAAGTTAAAATGCGAATTCTGTTTTTGGCCAGCTATGTAAACTCTAACATTGATTGATCCCGCAAAAGGTGTTCAGTTGGTTATAGACTATTCCTATTTGTTTTCCAATGCCTCTTAAAATGAAAATAATCTAAAAGTGATCAAAGTAATCAGATTACGTTACTGAGTTTGAGTAATCAAAAAGTTACGTTACTGATTACAAATGTGGACACGTAACTTGTAACTGTAACGGATTACATTTAAAAAGTAACCTACCCAACCCTGACTACTAGCAGGTTCAGCTGTAAGACAAAAACATAAAATGCCCCACATGACTAAATTATGTTCAACAGTTATGTAGTCTTGAGTCCTAACAACCTTTGTCACAACTCAGGCTTTTTGTCACAACTTGGGCTATTAGATAGGAGAGTTGAGCTCCTCCACGTCAGTTAAAAACAGTATGGTGGAGATCCCCAAAACCACTGGACATTTGTCCCAGCCACTATTTCCAGGGAACCCAAAAAAGTTAACTTAACTGAACTATGGGACTTATAGTAGAAACATGACAATCATTTTAACATCCTAATTAATGCAGTTAAGAAAATATGTTGGAAAATATTACCCTTATGTGAGGGGTACTCCAATGCTATTATTTCAGAAGGTCTTGTCAAACAAATTTTTTAGGTGTAATATGTCCAGATGGATAGTGACTTGTCAGCTTAACCTCCCACCCCAAACGCTCAGCAACCTGCACCACAATATTTTTTCATCATTATGTTCGCCGGACCACGTAAGTGGAGTTAGCCAAGAAGAGCGAATGTCTGTGACTGTCTGACTGATTATTTCTGGTGAATTTTCGAAGTATGCATCCGTGCATGCTTTTTGGGGTAACAGCCTATAGACAACCCCTTGCTCAGTAAAAGAGGAGGGTTCCCACGATTCTCTCGCCTTTTACTTAACGAATGAGTCAGTTATCCTCACATATATTGATAGTTATTGTATCAATGTCATTCACGAATGAAAGAAAAACAAACGTTGTGCCATGAAATTAAGTAGCTTTGGCAGTGTAAAGTTCATCTTCCGTCTCATTAGCAGTTGCTCAATTATTATGACTATTCCAAGTTGTAAGTAGATACTAGTAGGCCTATTACTGGCTAATAAAAGCCATACAATTCTTAGATGACATTTGTGGTTGAAGTTAATAAGAAACATTACTTAGTTTAACACAATGATTAATGGTGTCTAGCTAAATATTCAAACTTGGCGTGATGTTAATGCATGACAAAATGATCTAATGTCGAGACGCAATTTTCTGACGAGGTAGTATGTCCCAATCAGTCCCAATACTGGCATACAAGTTTACTATATACAAAACAATACGTACTTCACCATCATCCGCGAAGTACATACTTGTAGTACGAAGTATACGATTTGAGAGTCAGCCAATGCTTTCAATTTCCCCGTAGTTCACATAGCATAGTGGTTAGCTATTCAACTGTTATTGTATGGACGACCATCTACAGTAATCTTCGTAGAAGAGTACACTTTAGTACCGTTAATAAACGTTCTGTTGCCCACATTATTTCAGCAGAAATGTAATGGCTGATGTAAAAGATACATTCCCGCTATTTAAATAGTGTAATGGTTAAAAACAGTCTGCCACATAGAAAACCATGGATCAAAACCAGCCATGGACAACAACATTCATCCCTTCTAATCGCGGGCCGGCTGAAAAAGACTTGCCTAGTTCCTTTTCTGGTTTAAAATGAATGCATTTACCACCTTGTCTTACCACAGCAACTCCCAACTGGCTCATCAGAGCAGAAGATCAGAACGTGTCCCACATTATATACGCCGTCAAGCTGCTCTGCTTTTCTCCCCACTGCTTGCTCAACCACAAGTTAGCCGAATCAGCATATGGAGAAGAAGCTGATTTTGATTGTTTCGACTAACAATCCTGAGTTCAGCTGGCAGGTTACTGACCTAGTTGCGGTGGTTTGAGAGCAGACGCTCTCAAACCACCACAACTAGAGAACAGATTAACGTGTGTCACTGAGGGGAGAAACCTGTGTCACCGAAGGGGAGAAACCTGTGTCACCGAGGGGAGAAACCTGTGTCACCGAGGAGACAAACCTGTGTTACTGTGGGGTCGAACTCACTGACTAGAGAGCACCGTGACGTAACGGCACAAACACTGACGCCACCAGAGTCTGAGTACTCAATTGCTTCATGCACAGTAGATGCAAAAGCCTCTGAGCGCACACACAAACCAGAAACCGATGTTTATGGAAGTGATTGTGAAAGAGAAACCCACTGATGGTACGGCACAAGTCACAAAGAAAATCTTTACATGAAACTCATTGTCTTTTGCCGTGTTTTCCAAGTAATATTAAATTAAGTACTGCACAGATTCATCAATGCCCTTGGAACGAACAACCTTTTATTAGGGTGGCAAAGAGCCCCCCGTGAGAACACCCACCTGAGACTGCGTGAACGAACCCGGACGGGGGGCGGGGGGTTCCCCTCCTCATCTGGCACGCTCTCCGTGCTCCGGAAGTGTTTGAACAAGAAATGAAGGTCGTCTGCCGTGGGCTGGAAGGGCAGCTGGTGCAAAAGCTCCTGAGAGGAGGATGACGACTGGAGAGACAGAAAAACAGAGAGAGATTCAACTGAGAGAGACACATTGGACAGAGACGGAGGACAGCGATATCAGTTTCTCTCTCAGGTTTCTCTCAGGACGATACACCAACAATAACAACAAGCTGGCGCTCTATAAAGATCTGTACATGCAATCATGGCTTCACCCTTTGTGACACAATTATAGATGTTGACTTTAAACGTGCTGACAAAAGTGCTCCATAGGCATCAGGTAAGCTTGGCTTTGGAGATGAAGACAAAAAAAGTCCCTCTCCATAACACTTTATTTCCAGTTTGTAAAATAATTACATAAGTTAGCTTAGTAAAATGACAGTTTAGGAGATATATTTTCAGCCATGATCTAATTTATCCTTTTCCAGAAGTAGGCTCCAATGTCACCATGCCACATTCTATAAGACACATAATGCTTAATAGCTGAACTGTCTTTCTAGTTTCAATAGAGCCAACTAAATGTTTCCGACATGAATTTCAAGGGACTGCGTATTAAGGCACGACATCCTGTAATTCAGGCCTAAAAACAATATTCGGCGAGTTTTTAGAATCAGTTTTGAATAAGTAGAATCAGGTTTGAATCAGTATTTCCTTTCATGGTTAGCCCGAGGCACTGTTGGCTGTGTATATTTTAATTTAGAACCAAATGGGGCAAACCAAAACCCACAAAGTGGAACGTATGCGTGTCACTGAAGGAGAAGAGGATGCGAGGCTCATCTGACCAGAGAAACGCTCCAAGAAGGAAACTGGAGAGGCGTCTGTGCCTGGCACTACATAAAGAGTTCACTGACACGGGGCACTGAATGGGGCATTGTGTGGGAGGGGAGAGAATGACCTCACCGCCTAGGCCATGCATTTAGCCATAGAAAAATCAAAGCCCAGACATAGGGGTCTGGATAGAATGGGCCTTGTTTGTTTGCTGTCTGGGGTGTCATTTGAAAAGTCAAAAAAAAAAAAATGACAAGACCCAGACATAGCTGACAGATTTGGTTGCCCTTGGTTTGACTTCCTGTATACACTCATGTACCAGGAAATCTGCAATGTCATCCAATGCATCTGTCAGGCTGGATGCTCCACAGTTTTTCCACAGGTGTAGAGTTCATTACTAACCTAGGTTACCCTCTGCATATTCCTGGGCTTCCAAGCTTTCCATTCAAACAAATAAGAGACAAATTATGTCACGCTGGAAGAAACAAAAAAAATGCACACAGAAATGGTACTGGGAAAAAGAAACGCCAACAGCCAATGTCCCGAGCCGCAATGAAAAGATCATTTCAAATTAGGTCATTTGTGGCTTTTAATGAATACGTCATTGCACTTTTAAAAATTTTAAAACACCAAGTAGTCATCTATCTACGTTGCTGTCATATTCAGTTCTACCATTATTGCCTCAAGCCAAAAACACTGATGAAAACCTTAAGATAGACGAGGCAGGCTTACAAGCCATTTCATCAGTATCACTGTTCTCCCATGAGGTGACCCTTGTTCTCCGCAATTTTAAATGTCCCATAGCTGGCTTCCATAACACACAGAGGTGGTGAAAAGGCACTCAGCAGTTTACAGGAAACACTGCCAGTAGACAAAATATACGGTTAACATTCAACCCATTCTGTGATAACCCATTATGGCCGTGTCAAGGCCAGGGGACTTAAATCCAAACAGTCTCCAGGGTCAGACAGAAAAAAATAATAATGAAGATCCCCTAAAACTATATTCTGGACGAGACCACAGAATACATAAACTGTATCCTGGATGAGACCACAAAAAGGGAACATTTTGTGGACACGCTTTGTTATGCCTGGTTCCTGTTTGGCACTACTTGAAAATATTTTAACCTGGATTTATTATTACCATGATCTTTCCCTTAAATTGGGAACCATTTTTTAATTAAAATTTGGCAACATATACAAATACACATGAACACAGATAGTATGCACATTATAATTATATATATATATATATATATATATATATATATATATATATATATATATATATAATATTCACCAATTTTTAATATTATTATAAAGAGCATGAGTTAAACTTAATTTAAAAAAGTTTAAATAATAGAAATTTACTAGAAACTGCCAGATTCATCACAAATGAAGTTTACCAAAACAAGGTTGGCAATTTCATCTTAAAAAAACTCCTTCCAGTTTTGTTTATTTTAAGTTCAGAAAAGGTATATGTTATGTCTACAGATGAAAAGATGCAATACATGAGTTCTGGCCACTGGTTGTGTTTGTTATTCCTGTTCTTTGAGGAACAACGGTTTAAATATTGTAAATAAGGATGATAGAAACCACTTACAGAAACGGAGGAGCTGGGAGGGTTGGTGCCGTATCCAGACGAGGGAACCGAAGCCACCGACCATCTTCGCCCATCCGCTCTGAAGAAACGATGAAAAAACAAGTGAGAGCTTTGAAATGACCATTATATCCTTCAGTGATCAAGCCATGAAACACTACCAAAGGATTTTGAATGTGTTTACAAGAGGTAACATTGAATATCAACAAAACAATTCTTAAATATTTTCCTACCTTTCAGTGCGGGCCAGGTGACTGGTTCATGACATAATGATAGAGAGACAGAGAAAGAGAACCAACAATCAGTTACACAATGAAGCAGTCATAAACCTGCTTCACCTTGACAGCTCACAACCTGAACTAAAGGTACTGAACACTTGCAAGTCGCTATCAACCTACAAAAGCCATGAACACAATGGCATCGGCTTATTACCACACATCAGAAACACATTTTCAACTTATTAATCCTTAGGTAACCGCCTAACCATTTTATTCGGAAGAAAACGTGACAGGACAATGTTCGCTTCACATTTCCACTTTGAACAAGGCCCGACGAAGGCCTGCATCATCACAAAGGACCACAACAATCAACGCCCTGCAAAACCTTCAGACGGAAAGGGGTCTGTATCACACCAGAGACAGAGACAGCTTCTTTTTTGCCATCACACTCCTCCCACCCACCCAACAACATTTTTGCCACAGAGACTTCCTAACTGCTGCAGACAAAAACAACACCCTGACTCAGACTAATTACTGTACTTGCCACTTCACCCTATGCAAACCCACTATAATGTGCCACTATGTTATAACTACTAGTCATTTCTTTACATTATTTCATTTTTACTTAATTTGATATTTTAACTGTTGTTGCATCGCCGCAGGGGAGCTGAAAAGTAAGAATGTTGTTGAATGATCCAGAACCTGTGTGTCTTGTGTGTTAGCAAGACAAAAACGGAAATAAAGGAAGTTAAAAGGCCTGGGGGGATGGGGGGGCAGTTGATGAACAAGGGGAAGGAAACAATGCATCACTATGTAAATGCCGACTGTGAATAAAGAACAGGATTTGCCATTTAATGGTCCTTAATTATAATCTGAAAATGGCATGTATCCTAACTAAATCCACCGACACCAAGCAGTCCTTTAACCTCTACTCTGGGCCTATCTGGGGAGCAGAGATAGCATAACGGAAAAACCCAAGACAAATGGATACACTTGCTGCGTTAGGGTGGCTACACGCTCCGAATGAAAATGAATCCGATAGCTGGAGAGAAAATAAATTTAATCACGACATCCCTTATGAATGTTCTTATGAAGCCTCAGCCTAAACCGGCACAACAGCTTTTGTTGTATGTATGACATGGACATGCTCCAACCCATCAGGGACTGTACTGTGGCTGAGGCACACCAGGAGAAAGGAGACAATGCCAGGGAGCTGTTTGTTTATGAGTTGGAAGCATTTAAAGTAATCCTGTAGGTCCTCATTTCCATGGCGCATTCAGCGGAAAGAGCTTGCATTTGAATAGCTTCTGTTCAGACATACACCGTCGGATTTCTTTTAATGGAAAAACCGTGATACATATTTTTGGTTCCAGAAGGTTGGTTCCAGAGCTTTTCGGGAAAATGGAAAGGGAGTCAAGGGATTTTGCTGTCCTAGCTTTAATGGGCAGATAGTTCCACCGCTGAGGTTTCACTGGGCTGAGCTCGAGCTCCCCTCCTATAGGCAGGGGACAGCCAAGAGACCAGAGGTGGCAGAACAGAGACTTTGGGTAGGAATGTGGGGGCCTGTTCCTTGCCTGAAGGCTGGGTTAGTTCCCCTTGCTGCTCTGTACCAAGCACTGTGGTCTTATAGCGGACGGGTGAGCTGGAACTGGAAACACTTGACTGCGCGGAGTGAATGGCGGATATGGTTGAACACCAGGCGGGCTGCAGCGTCCAAAATAGTTTGCAGAGGTTTGGTGGCACAAGCAGGGATCCATACCAACAGTGAGTTGCAGAAGTCCAGGCGTGAGATGACAAGTGCCTGGATTAGAACTTTAACCGGTTCACGAGTGAGGTTCGTTTTAGTGTAAACCTGCATGAGTGACTCACTGTTTTGATGTTTGCGAAGTAGAACAGGGTGTTGCCCAGGTTCATGTCTTACACTTCGTTTGAAACTAACCTCACCATCGCCAGAACGGGGGAGATTCCGGTTAGATTTTTTGTTGCGTCCAGCAGTTCTAAAATAGCCGTACAATAATATATACTGTAATTCAAAATATATTCCAGCACAGTTTCAACAGTAAAATGATTCCCTATACATGTTTTCTAACAAACACTAATTGGGGAAGTGAACAGACTTCAAACAAGGATTTCAACATGGGCTGCTTGCCCCAGGCCACAAAAGCATTATCTTTACTATTCAGACAACCATGCCACAGTTTGGGTATTAACAACTATTCTGGCACAATATTTTACACACTGCAGCCACGTAATCTATCCACACTGGCATCTCAGGTACGTCAGCAAAATTCAGGCATGTGTAAGTCGACGGAAACCTGTGCCCAGCTAAAATTCTCCATGTGATTTACCCCACTCCTCCCTGGGGCTTACAGTGCGCAACACTGATAACAGCATCGTAAACGCCATTGCCTCAATGTTCATAAGCACGACTGGGTTGCACGGTTGCCACAGTCTTTCATCCCACTACTACTGCGCTTGCTCACAATGAAGCACCATAGACTTGGTAGTAGCACATTCTGTATCGCATCGTAATGACAGCAACTGAGTAATAAGCGTGCACTATGTTGCCTTACTCAGCATTTAATTGCGCAGACAAATGCCAAGTCCCATTTTCCTTGTGTGGGCCTCGAGCCATTTAGCTGGTTTCAACCTAAAGCACTGTCCTCTTTGCTAACATGGTTTTTTGATTCATTGCTGCGGTCATAGACGAGCAAATTACCTACTGTGCCATTAAATTTGGATGTAAAATGTAGTATTTAAGATCTCGGTCTAGAGTGGGGGGGGGGGGTGTACAGTTGATGAATTGTGCTCCCGCTTTTTAATCAGCATGAAATTGTTTCCGTAATACCAACAAGACAAAAGGTACAGTGAAAAAGATCAAACTTCTTTCCTTACCTGCGCGCAAATTGGAAGTTGGCTGAGGCACTAGAGGAGACATTTCGGGGGCTTTCTTGGGGGCTACTTCCAGCTGAAACAACAATTTAGGCCCTGTCAGCGTTTTATCAGAGGAGCTTTTTTAAGAAATAAATATACAGGACAAGTTATGACTAAGTGACGCGCGAGTCAAGAATAAGCCAACCTAAATGTTAATCAGACTCTGGTGGAACTGCATTCAATAAAAATAAATGTGCATATTTATGAGCATGCAGTCTGAAGATGTTTTTTGTGATAGGCCTATCGCACAGTCCTTCAGTAACTCCCTATCTCCCTCCACAGCATTCAATTTTTATAAACTGTCGGGGCAACCTGATTAGCTTGTCTATCAGCTTTCTATAAATAAAAGAGGATAACAGGCATCTGTGTCAATCAATAACCAAACTTAAATTATTTCTTTCACCGTGTCTACAGTATATTTCATACATTTTCCACCCCCTGAAGCGATACAGAACCCTCAAGCAATATGAGCATAAGCTTTATGGGATACTAGAGCTTCAAAACAGAACAAACCAGTCGCTTAAGCTAGGTCAGTCGAAGCATTTATTTTTATTTGTCTGTCTGAGAAGAAGAAAAAAAATCTCTGAACACATTGTCATCATGTGGTTATTTTGCCTGTGTGCATTGTGCTCTGCCGGCATACTGAACTGGAAAGGTCAAATTGGTTTGCTACCTCTTCCCTGTCACATGCTCATTGGTCTGCCGTGTGTTTATCCAGCACTGATTTGTCAGGTACAGCATGTTGAGTGGCGGGTGGTGGCGGCCGACGACAATGCCTACCTGTGGTGAGGGGGAGAGGTGAGAGCGGTCGCGAGAGCGTGGGTGACGGGGTCCCGACCGCCAGACTCCGCCTCTTGTTGTTACGGCAACTGTGTGTGTGGGGAAGATATAAAAACTGTTATCTTTTTTCGCGACACAGTAAATGAAGGTAAGAGTGGAGATACTGGGGATTGATTGTAACACACTGGTGTTGTGAACGTAGATAACGTGTTTCTGGAATAACGGTAAAAGAAAATTAAATTAAAAACGCTGCATTGAAAAACTGGGCAGTAGATGTTCAATGAACACTTAGTGAAAACAGACAACTTTGAATAGGTGAGGTATGGAGTCCACTCTGTGTCTGCTATTGGAGGGCCACAGTGCCTCCAGGCGTTTGTGCCCATGTCTCTATGGCCCGGGTGGATTTACAGATGAGAAGGAAACCATTTTGAGTTCATTTGTTTCTGAGGTTTGACCGACCCCAGCACAGTTGTTGTTCTGCCACAATGCCACTGTAATATCAATGCCATCATCTTGTTGGCAGTGACCTAAAATAATTGAGACACTCAGATGAGAACGGAGCTTGACATTTTTGGGTCGGCATGGAGATTGGAGTCATGCCCTGAACCTAGAGACATGCACTGGGACATCTGCTTTAATGGCCTGAACATGACTGAGACCAAATAATGACAACATGTATATAATGAACCCACTACTCATCTAACTTCGGCAATTTGAAAAAGAAAAAATAAATCTAATTTAAAAAAATCAAATCGAGATTAAATCAAATCACAACCAAAGCACTCAACAGCACTAGCAATCCCGTATATGTTTTATAAATGTGTACATAAAAGAAATGTGGCACGGGCAGATGCTATAAAAACATATTTGCTTGGACTGGCAGACTTAAGACATTGAGAAACATGTGTATAATATCTTTAATGGATGCGATTCCAAATTCTGGAAAACAGTAAAAACCCCAAACAACAGTGGCGCTACCACACTTCCAAAAATATTGGGCCTGGCCAAGGACATTTGGCCCTGGTTTCAAAATTACATGAGTGACAGTACACAGGACATTGTAGCTGATGGAATTTAATATACATTTCTCCAAGTCAACAAAGGGGTTCCACAGGGTACCATGTTCCTACATTGTCCTATATTGTTCATACATTAATGAAATCCATAACTAAGAAATCGTGCATTTCATTTTGATGCTGACGAAACTACGGCTCCCACTCAGGAACAAGCTTTTGCACACGCAGTCTGATTTCCAACTGATACAAAAATCAATTATGGAACATCGTTTTATTTGCATTTAGCAACAACATAAGGACATGCTGTTTTCTAGATCACAAAATCTAGCTTTGGATGACCCTAAAATGACAACCTTAAATGGTTCTTTTACGGAACGTGCTGCTTCCTTGGAATTTGGTTCGATGAAAATGTATCTTTTAAAAACAGATGTTTATAAGTTGGTGAAAAGGGTAAATATTAACAATTGGTTTCTTTTATAGGAATAAATCATGTCTGCCACGTCCGCATAGAAAAGATGTTGTGAAAGCAACTTTTATGTTGCTACTATATTATGGCAATATATGCATGCCTCAACTTCTGTACTCAAGTCTCTGGATGCAGTCTATATCATTTGGCCTTGCATTTTATCACTGGTGCAAAGTTTGACACTCATCACTGTCTGTTACATGGTTCAGCTGACTGGGAGTAACAGACATCTAGAAGGGTCAGACATTGGTTGATGTGTTGATCAACAAGCAGAAACCTACTGCTTGTAGGGACTTTGCACAGTGTCATGCATAAGGAAGTACAATCAGGAGGAAGGAATTTGTCATAAACAAACAGGTTGTGGTGAATGAATGCTTGGCTGTTGACACTGCCCTCAGTGACACCTTGAGATTTGTATTGTAATTTGACCAAACACCAGCCTTATTCTACAAATGCCTATACATAAATATGTTTAGGGAAGTATAGGCAGCCCAGAAGCATGCAACGCAATGTTTAACTTGATGTTTTTCAATTGACTTAAATAGAAACCAAGGGTATGTATGTGAATAAAAAATATTGAATTGCATAGGCTACACTACGGTGGTAACGATGAAGTTGTGCGCTTTCTACATCAAGAACACAGCGTCCCTGTGGACAGCTGCTTCTTCTACAAGACAATACACAGATAGCTAGGCAACAATAACTGCATAGCCTACAATGGCCACGTTTCTCTATCAAAAAAATAGGGCGGATGTAAGCCGACGCAGGCTACTGTAAGGCAACCACAACGAGAACACAGGCTGAACAAAAACATGAAAACAAAGGCCAATTTGTTGTACTTATGTGAATGAAAAGTTACTCTGTAATTGAAGAGAATCATCAGCAAAAAATTGCATTTTGAAGAGACGACGTAATGTTCCATGAATTGCGACAATCCTGCGGTCTGATGAATAAACCTTTGACTCAGACAATCGAAATCCAACATGTACTGTAATAGGTTGCCCGGTGCGGGAAACAACCATAAATGTTCTACTTACTTAGTTTGAATGATTGAAAGATAGAAAAAATTCAAATTACCTTTTTGATCTTTTCATCATGGCCCCAGTCACAAAACTTGTTTTGTAGCTGGGCAGGACGGTCCAGTAGTAATTCTGATCTGACATGACGGATGCAAAGTAATATTTGTATCACGTTTGGAAAAAGTAAACTATATCTTGAAAAACATAGCTGTTATTTCGTCTGAAATGCTGGGAAGAGAACTCGGTGTCCGAAACCAGAAACTCCGACAAGGGTTGGCATTGGCGCTATCTGTTTCCATATCGTGGCGTTTTAGGCAAGTAACCAGATGTAGAAGAACACCCACAACACTTTACTTCTTCCCCGTGATTTTTTGGAGCGCAATCATTGTCTTTCGCGGACTATATTGTGGAATTTGTCTAAATTAGCAAAAACATGTTTACTGATACGCTACAAAGTTTTCAGCAACAGCTAACAACACCGCGCAGATTGTGTCTGCCCTTCGGTTGGAGGAGGGATTGCCACCCAGGGGAGGAAGTTGTCATTGCGCTGTGTGAAAAGATGGGTTTTACCTAAACCTACGGTCTCTGGATTTAAATCAATCGAATGTACTGTAGTGTTTAGCATTATCAACATTATTTGAAAGAGGGTCAGACAAATTGTTAACATTACCTTTAGCTAACTTAAAAAACCCAGGACATAAATAAATAAAGCTGAATACAAACTAGGCCTGGGCTAAATTCAAAACGACGTAAGAGAAATTTCACTCATTTTTACATGTGGTCTTATTTTCAGCAATTCGGTGCTTGTTAATTCTCTAATAATCCTCCTTTCCCTAAATGTGTCATATCAAATTGTACCGCCCTATGTTACCGCCACAAGTAGGCAATGCGAATTCAAGAGATCAGTTTCCCTCAGAGGTATCCACGCCAAACCATTCTTTTTTCTTAAATCCTAAAAATAAGATTCATGGAGTATCCTTAACTTTGAAACTATAGGGGAACCCCTACAGACTCTTCAAGGAAAAATGTCAAACGCTATCGCGAACTATTCTTGTTACTCGAAGCCATACAAACAACCAAGCCACTCAAAAATCAACACAAAAATGTTCTTCAAATTATTTGTTAAAGAACCATTTTAAATGATTCGTGGAAGAACTTGGCTCCCACCATGTTTCAATGATGGGCTCCCCAAGAATAAAGTGACTTCACGCTACTTGGGCCATACTGGCCCATTTCCATTGGACACCGGCCTTCCCAGCTATTCGTCAAATAGCAGCTCAGTCCACCGCAGACTTAAATTTAAAACTTCACACAAAGTAGAAATTCATTTATTCATCAAACGTTGCAGCACAAAGTGAGATGCACAGGACTTAGCTACTCTGAAATGGTTACTTTTTAAAAAGAGTGACAAGACGTTTTATGCACTGGATTTCAATAGCCGAAAAGTATTTTCTTCAGGGTTATAACATCATAATCTTTATAAATAATGAAGATGCTTGTTCTACTTTGGATTTGATTGACTATTCTCTGTTTTCGAAAGGCATTCAGCATGGACTGACAACAAAGGCCATCACATGATTGTTGTTCAGGCTGCGGTCTGATCTGATCTTGCGTGATTTTTTAAATTTTGTTTAGCCTACTATTCTTAAGAACAAGGTATATTATACCAACTACAGCTGTAGATAAAATAGGGGCCCATTCAATGTTTTTCACCCCCTCCTTGGCAAAACCCTCAGTCCACATCTGGCCCCAAGGGTCATAGGGCCAATACACATTTCTCCAAACCAAAGACTGAATGTGTGTCAACAATCAACAGAAACTCTGGCCTAACAACATTCATGACCTGACCAACACAATAGCCCTTCCTGTCCTTTACATCTTACTGAACCCAAGGGCTAATTGCAGGTCTTTTTACCTATACTAGGTCACAACTGTAAAGTGGTCAGCATCAAATATAACTGCCAGGCGATCTGTTTTTCAGTCTGTCTAATTTCAAAAGCCTAGCTGATCTACCATGCCAATTCGTGTCTGTATTTGATTTGACTGACATGTTTTCAGGAAATATGAGTAGAATCCAGTGCATGTGACATTTTCTGTATGGAATTATTCTACATTTAAAAGGGGATATCCCTGAGTTGCTCCCATCATGTGTAAGTTAGCTGAATTACAGCAACAGCACATTCAAACAGTACCCTTCTGCTTGACCTGCTTACAAAATCTGTATAAGCAATATAATTTGTGTATATATATATATATATAATAATATATATATAATTTGTATATAATACACTACAGTACAAACTTTTGGGGTCACTTTGTTTTTCGAAAAAAGAATTGCCCCTTAAATTAACATGAAATTGAACAGAAATACAGTATAGACATTGTTAATGTTGTAAATGACTAGTGTAGCTGGAAACGGGTCATTTTTAAAGGAATATCTACATAGGCATACAGAGGCCCATTATCAGCAAAAGTCAGTCCTGTGTTCCAATGGCACGTTCTGTTTGCTAATCCAAGTTAATCATTTCAAAAGGCTCATTAGAAAACACTTTTGCAATTATGTTAGCAATACTGAAAACCGTTGTGCTGATTAAAGAAGCAACTTTTAAAGAAGGACTTTTTTAGACTAGTATCTAGAGCATCAGCAATTGTGGGTTTGATTACAGGCTCAAAATGGCCAGAAACAAAGATCTTTCTTCTGAAACTCGTCAGTCTATTCTTGTTCTGAAAAATTGAGGCTATTCCATGCAAGAAATTGCCAAAAAACTGAAGATCTCGTACAACGCTGTGTACTACTCCCTTTACAGAATAGTGCCAACTGGCTCTAACCGGATTAGAAAGAGGGGGAGGCCCCGGTGCACAACTGAGCAAGAGGACAAATACATTAGTGTGTCTAGTTTGAGAAACAGACACCTCAAAGGTCCTCAACTGGCAGCTTCATCAAATAGTACCCGCAAAACACCAGTCTCAATGTCAACAGAGAAGAGGCAACACCGGGATGCTGGTCTTCTAGGCAGAGTTGCAAGGAAAAAGCCATATCCCAGACAATAAAAAGAAGAGATTAAGATGGGCAAAAGAACACAGACACTGGACAGAGGAAGATTGGGGGGTGGGGGGGTGGGGCAGCGTCCTGGAGTTGAGACATACCCCCATGGACATACTCCTATGGACAATTCACAAGCATCTTTTAAAGAGGTGTTTCCTGATGTGAAAGCACCAAGTAAATGTCTTTCTACTGTGATTAAACTGTTTGACAAATAACAACACATTGTGACAGCCCATGGTTTTGCATGCAATAGTGTCACGAGAGCAAGGATAACCAGTGGTGCTCTTCAGAGATACTTACACGTTCCCTCTTCGTGGAAGGCTCAGCTCTTTCTGGAATTAAAAAAGACACGTTCAATAAAAACGGTGACAAAGGCAGTGAGGGTGGATAGGTTGATATGCAAATTTAATCCCAGAAGGATGGACCCAAAGGGATAATTTCCCTGATACAAAATTAAAACATTGATTGACGGAGGCGGCCTCGGATTATTCTTTCAAATCCCCGTCACACCGAATATGATTCACTATGCTTATAAACCGTAGCCAGTTATGCAGAGCCAGCGCTAAAGTACTATATGCACTCATTCGTCATAGCATGTCCTCTGCGGTTCATTCACCTCCTGTTATGTGAGAAATATATAGCTCTCACTGAACGTTTTCGGTCCTACGTTTTTACATTGATGGCTGCGCGTAGACCCATATTAAATGAATGTACATAGCACATACAACACTCTGTGCCTCAGTCTTTTTTCAACCAGGAAATACATGTTAATTTTGAATCTTTATGTAAACATGAGGTAGCACATGAATCAGCAATCACATCAAAACTGCAAGTTATTAGGTGGAAGAACCAATCAATATAATAGAATGGAAATACTAATTTCCACCTAAATGTCTGAGCCAACAGTGAAGGTTTTTTTAACAGTTCAGCCTCTCAGTAATTGGTTGAAAATGAAAAAAAAAAACATACACCTCCGTTAGGAGGACTAGGATTCACTCATCTATAGCTGAAGGACATAAGTGGACAAAAAAGGAAGCCTGCCTACAAACCACGCATCCCTGAATCCGATAGAGCTCAACGCCCAAATCACCACAGCAACCTATTAGTGTTATGGAAATACAGTCTAGGAGATTGTGTACCCAATCTGCGTCTAGAAGCTGGGGTAGGCAATACAGCATGCAGCCATAACCATTGTTATGACAATGCCCTTTGTTTTATAGAGTACAATCTGTAGAAAATTTAAACCATCTAAAAAAAACGGTCGGGTTAAATGTACAGTATGTATTAAATATATTCACTTTGCACCTCCAAAAACGCGCCCTATAGTGCCACCGCCTACTAAAACTCACGCATCATTCATGTGTAGAACAATATTCTGTCCCGAAGCCTATTCATGACCATTTCAAAACAATGTTGCAAAACAAATGAGATGCAATTTTATCTGGATATCAATCATTTGCGATACCATTTGTGAGAACTGTCTTTGAGGGGCTGAAATCTGCGCCCACTGTAAACCGTTTAACCGTTTTCGTTTATTAAATAGCAAATCACAATAACAGATTTTCCCCGAAGAGAGCGAGAAAGAGAGAAAAATACAGTACGTTTAGTCTTATACGGGTCATTTTTGTTAACTATATTACATTTGAAACATGACTGCAAGGAACAGCATTTTAATGTTATTACATGCTAATGTTTTTAATCGTGTTTTTACCTGCAGCCCACGACGTCTCAGAATGTTTGGCTCGTCCATTGTGAAATAATTTAAAGAGAATTACGCTGGTCCTTTTTCACAATGTAATTCCAATCACACTGCGTCCTCTTGTCTCCTACTCATCGCAGTCTGGATGGGAGCTGAACAAACGTCTGGCACCGGCGCGATTCATGGTTTCATCGCAAAACCGACGATTTTGTTTAATTGCCAGTCGCGGGGTCACCTGACCAGCGGTGAGAATAGGGAATTAATGTGCAGGGAGGGTCTAAAGACAAAAGCGCCTAGGGTGGCACAGTGCTCATTCATCTAGCTTGGCCTCTATATAGAATCATTCAGCCTATTAGCCCGTCCAACATTTTTCCGACCCTGGCACACTTGTTGAAGAGTTAGTCATGCGGATTTTTTTTTATCAGGGTTGCAGGCTATGCAGTATTAAATCAGAACAATCCGACACTATTTGTACTTTTCGTAGTCTATGTACTGTAATTTCTGTATTACCATAAAAGAGCAAAGGCAAGTCTGTTAAAAAGTTAATGTTGATAAACAACATAGCATACCTCGTATCATTACATTCATCAAAACAATATTGACTTCAGTGAGATTTTTCATACACTACGTATGTGAACGAATTGGTTCCGTAGCCCTTTAATAACTGCCATTGTCATCTGTCTGTGTAAACAAACCTTCAGACGGCCGTGAACAACGGTGCAACTCAGTTGAATTGAACAAAATGGCTTGATGATCTATGCTGTCTTCCTCCAAGTGGCACCAGAACGCCACAACAATGCCTTTCTTGTCATCTGGTGTCACACGTTCGTTGTTGTAAGTCGGTAGCATGAATCATTCCTTGTTTCATTGTTTTTGCTCGTTTTGAGCTTTGATTTCAAACGGCACTTAACCCAAGTAATCTTTCTAAAAACATTCACATGCAATAGTCATCCCATGTCATTTCATGTGTTTTTGTATACATCTCCCGTGTCCTCACCACCGCAGGTTCACCACTTATTACCAATCAAGGGCAGGAAAAACCGCGGCCATACATTTAGTCTTGATTGACTGCCCATATCACAGAACAAGCAACACTGTAAATCTTGTTGAATCCTGCTGAGCAATCAGAGATGAACTTTCATTTTTGCTCTGTTGCTTATACAGCTTGCTTGTACAGTGCGTGAACAAGATTAGAATAGACGAAAAGAGAGAGACCCATAAAAAGTTCATGCCTGAATAGTTCTCCAAACTAACCCTTATTACTTACAACTGACCTTCCATTCCATTGCAAGGGCATCAACCAAAACAAGGCCAAATGTAGTGGCTTGTAAACATTTTTAATTCATAATGATACTTGTAATTTTTCTGCCCTCTCCTATTTGCACTTCTGGTTAGATGCTAACTGCATTTCGTTGTACTGTACTTGTACTGTTCAATGACAATTAAGTTTAATCTAATCTAATAAGGTTGGTTCTCAAACCTGTTCTTGAGGACCCCTGCCCTTTCCATTTATTTTAAATATTCCAGAGCTAGCACGCCTGAATTAATTTGTCTATCACTTACTAAGCTATTCAGGAGAATTGGTTCAGTGCTACAACAAAACCGACAAATGTCAGGGGACCTCCTAGGAGAGGTTTAGGACATCTGTTGTTTAGTACACAAATGAGATGTGCTGCAAATGAGATGAGCATTATTTACCACTTTTGATTCCAAATGAATGTAGTCATGCAGCTTCAATGTTTTTTTAAGAACATCCACATTTGTGAGTTCAAAACCATGTTTTGCGGCGGTAGTGTCCAGCGGTGAATGGCTAAGATGCTGAACAGCGTTGCCTTGTGTTTTTGCAGTCTACCGACACCTAGTGGCCAGTCAAGCACAGGCCAGCTCAGTCATAGTTGTTGGTTGAAGAATGCAGTTGAGCGAGCATTTAACAATGGGTTTGAACAGGACACGTCTCAAATATGCCAAACCAGTTGAGAGTCGCTACGCGGTTGTGAGTCCGTAATTGTGCACTTGACAGTAGGACCACAAACGTGTTGTACGTCTACAGATGACAAGCAGCTCTTCCGATCAACGCCAACAATAGCAGTATATTGTATACTGTTCTAGTTAAGGTACTTTAGCCCTGATTAGGCTGTAGTCATGGGGCGATGCTACATCAAGTCGTCTTCAGTCAATACTTGATTTTTCTTTTATATCCACTTATGTATGCAGTGATAAAAATCATTATATGCTATCAATAGCAAATAAAAGTGAAACTGCCAATAAACAGAGCTCAAAGGCCAGTTTTGCATTTTTTTTCTCCTTTCTCCTTGTTAATTTCAGTTTTCTTTATTCAGATGTTACCGAATTCCACCCTCCCAATTTTCTAGAAGTTCAACATCCCAGCAGGTGCATAAGATTGAGACTTTTGCACCTATTTAAATCCTAGAAGCCATTCTGCTTCTTATCACACTACACATTCAACGAGGAGGTATTTCCTGGTACTTATGTGCTGGGGGGAGAGAGAATTTTCCAGCAATCAACTATGATTGAACTTGACCTATCACAAGGAGTCGCTAGAGTTAGACAAGGCAACTCTGTCCAGCATCCCACCCATCCAGCGCAGATGTCGCTGAGCCCATTTGCAAAGCTTTTTTTCTTCTTATTTACATTGAATATACTACACAGAGGCATACTGTTAGACTCTAATGCAGACTACACTTGCGTCAGCTGAAAAAAACCTTTCAGTCAATGCTTATCCATACATCCATTGTAGAGTTCATCCTTAAGTACTCCGTTGCCATCTGATTTGGGTTTCCCCACCGCAGTGGTCAACTGCAACACATTGTACGGTCCTCAAAAAGGGTCATCGGCAGCCATCTGCCCTTGACCCAGGTCCTGCGTGACTCTGGAGCAAGGAAGCATGTAAGATCTTTATTGACCAATCCCATGCCGACCACCCACTGTTCCAAAAAGATCAGGCGGGCAGGTCAATCTTGACCCAAAGAATCCTGCCACCTTAACAGTCAGTTTACCCATGTTGTGTCCCTCAGTGACCCGCCTTCAGTGCCGCAGAAACTAACCGGAATATGCGCACCACCTCAGTGCCACTAGAGGGCGATACATGGCCGTTTTTACAGTACTTCCCCAGGCTTCTTCAATGGCAGCGACATACCCTACGACATGGCTGTGTCTTTGTGTCTTTGTGTCTGTGTGTGTGTGTGTGTGTGTGTGTGTGTGTGTATGTGTGTATGTGTGTGTGTGTCTTTTGATAGGACATCGTATATCCTACACATCAAAACATGGCTGACCTTTGTGAATGGAGAGTGAAGGCAACACTGCTCTGTACGTTGGCCTAGCAAACAAAACATTCCGTCCTAAAGTAGTCCATCTCACGTCATTGTAGGAATTGAATATGACTCATCATAAAAAGAAGATTAAAGAAATAGTTACCGGTGTATGTCATGAGGTCCATCAATTTGATCTTAGAATGTATTTTAATGTTTCAGAAGGAGTTTTTCCTGGTTGAGTCACATGGTCATAGATGCGCAGGGTCTTCTGCGTGGCAAACCCCTTTCAGAGGGTAGGGAAGCGAATGCTCACTAGACATTATATGTCAAATAGGCGACACCCTTGCCTGCTACACCTTCCTTGATATATTATTTACAATTAATATCAAATAGATGGTGTTGCATACAAATTCTCACATGATTATTGTTATTACACAGTTATTAATGTGACAAAATTAAATGATTCAAGCTACTGAAGAATACACCATCTAATAAAATCACTATTGCCTTGGTAAGAGAGCACCACAGGTAAGTGGGCAATGGGTGATCTCCTTATATGTCTATACAGCACTGTCACTTCAAAAAAACAACTATTGCCCTATTGTGGAATTCAGACGGGGCTCCTGAACGGGAGTGGCAGCGTTCTATCATCAGTTCCCAGATGATGAAATTGTTGCAGTTTGTCTACCGGTACCGAAAATAGCGCTTTCCCTTTGTAAAGCTGGCAATGGGCTTAAGGTTATTCACTCTGTAGCTTTCTTTCTTAGCTTACTGTGACATGAGAAAGTCGTTGTCGGTCTACAGGTGATTCATTCTCTCGCCTTTCACACACTTTTAAGCCCCAACGAGGAATTTAGAGAGCACATGATTATTTCATCATAACAGTGATTCATGGATTTAAAATTAACACTGTCCAACAAGGCATTGTGTTTGGAAATGCGGTTAATGTTTATGAAGCTCAAATCAATAAACCACGCATGTTTTGTTACTTGATATTTTACATATATATTACTATATATCTGTTTTTTTTAATAGATCATTGATTTCAGCTGATACAGGAAAACAACTGACTTACGGTAATAGTTTAGGATCCTATAAACTCACTAATCTCACTGTCTTTGATCCAAGGCAACATGCGCCTTCCCACAATGACAGGACATTGAACTTGGAAGGTCCACGTGCCGTCATTTTACATACATTAGGCTTCAGTTGGAAGCCGGCTGTGACTGCTTCATTCATACAGAAATACAATAGACAGCCAGAGTGGAAAGAATGTCAGTTACACTTGGAGGTATGTCACAGGGTGGGGACTCCATCATAAACATATCATGTACTGATCCTACATTGATACAGCATGCTCCCGCATGGTTTATAGGAAGAAATCATAAAAGTGAAGAATAATCAACTGTTTACAGCACAAGTGTAAGTTCTGCACCAAATATTGCAGTATTTAAGACTTCTGGTCAGATGTGACATTCCTGATAAGGCAAAAAGTGGAGTCATGTTGACATGGAGTGTCAGTCAGAAGATTACATGATCAGCATCTACCATTATTAATGATTACATAATTAACAGTATTGCATGTCCTTTGCCTGTGTGATGGAATCTATATTTATAACACATATTGACACCACAAATACCGACTGTAAAAATTGTCCACAAATAAATCATATTTATGTAAAGAAAATATATATGAATGATATGGAAAAAGGCATACATGAATGATATGGATTTCTTCAAAGAGGTGTTTAACGAAACATGCTTTTCCAGGTTGTGGAACATAATATGTAATATGCAGGCAATATAACACTGATGACAATGTATATAAGAGTTTGAAGGAGGGGGAGGGTTCACCTAACACAGATGAGAGGCGTGGTCATGTGGGAGAGGTATAAATGAATGCGCATCTGGAATTTCATGAAACATTCACAAGCCAACACAAGGAGCTCATCGGAGAACAGAGCTACCATGCGTTGTTCAGTCACATTACGCATTTTCTTCTCCTGGGTGGCTCTCCTCTCTGGCCTCCGGCAGGGGAAGGGTCTGCCCCACCTGGCCCGTGAACGTACACCCCTCCTTGTGCAGGAGAAGAGCCAAAGGGCCCTGCTCCTGGCTGCGGTGAAGTCAAGCATCCTGAACTCCATGGGGATGGAGAAGGAGCCCGGCCCCGGTATAAGGGCTTCTGAAGAGGAGTTGAGGAGCATGCATCGGCTCTACTGGGAAACCATGAGGCAGCTGAGAGGGAACGCCAGTCAGGAGGGAGAATCCTGGCAGCGTCCAAGCGGGGCATCGACTGTGCTTCTGCCTGCCACAGGTGAGTCCTCAGCTGTCAAATTTAAAAATACACTTAGCAACTGTACTGGTTTCTGCCACAACACCGGACCCGACTGCTGACATTCTAGCTGTAGATACTAATCTGACTGCATGGCATTTTGTCTTTATGTCTAGTTTATTAATAGCCTATTCAAAAGGTCGGCGTTAGAAGACAATGTCCGTGGCATGGGCTTTGCACAAGGTTTGTACCTGTGTACCAAAACATTTTCCCATGTGTGATTCTTCCAAAAGAAAGTGTGAGGAGCTTTTAAACAATTTTCTCAAGTAATCTAAATATTATTGAATGTTTTCTCAAATCATATGTCGTAAAAATGAATGAATCATACTTAAGAATAAATAATACGTAAGAATGAATGTCTTAACGTTTCGTTTTCGAGGGCACTCCAACGAAAGGCTAAAAGTTT
This sequence comes from Esox masquinongy, assembly GCA_016801175.1. Classification (NCBI taxonomy): domain Eukaryota; kingdom Metazoa; phylum Chordata; class Actinopteri; order Esociformes; family Esocidae; genus Esox; species Esox masquinongy. The sequence goes on along the minus strand of JACXGI010002348.1, from coordinate 12,170 downwards.
AACAAAAACTGGATGCCAAAAAAGCAGGCAATAATTACTGCTTCACCAAAGCTTAGGTTTTGATTGTAATTTTTTGGACAGAACACATCCATTAACAACCCTTAAAAGCATAGCCTTTTCAAGTCATGACAGTAATTCCAAGAACTTGAGCATTTGTGTAACAATCCTCTTTTCATCTCTTTCAGTAAAACGTCTTAAAGTGCTCCAATGTGATAAAGAACACCCATCAAATGTTCTTTGGTTCAGAGCTTCATTCCACAAGAACCCAAACATCAAGAAGGAGCTCTTTTCCACCCGGGCTGAACTAAAGCTCTATAGACAGGCATTGGATAACTCTAAAACTGCAAAGCGCACGATTTGGAAAGAGGTTCAGATTACAATCTACGAGGCAAAGTCACTGAATTCTTCTCTGCTAATTCCCAAGAAAAGCGTGGTTCAGGAATCTTCTGCAGGAACTGGTGATTTGACTGTGGACATCAGAACTGAGGTAGATATGTGGAGAGGGAGTTCTGACAGCCACTCTCTGGTTGTGGATGTAGGACTGGTAGTTGAAGAGGGAACTGACCCCAGTGGGATCCCTCAGATGGTCCTGGAAATAGACCTTGTGGAGCCAAGGTCAGCAGGCAGGAGGAGACAGACTCGCTCTGACAGAGAGGACAACTGTGACAAGGACGGCCACTGCTGTCGAAAATCTGCCAACGTGTCCTTCAAGGAGATCGGCTGGTCGGAATGGGTCGTGGCCCCCACAAGTTACAACATGCACTTCTGCGATGGCTCCTGCCCCCACAACTACAAGCCGGCCAGCATGCATGCGCAGGTGAAGTCTCGCCTTCATCACCTCGACCAGGGAGCAATGCCTCGCCCGTGTTGTGTGCCCGCAGCTTTTGAACCCATGGTCCTTATGCACTACGACAGTCGGGGAAAACTGAAACTCACGCCCTTCAATGACTTGATTGTCAGCAAATGTCTCTGTGCCTGAGTTCGGCCGGGCAAGACCAGGCAAAGACTAAACAAATACCTGCTCCTGTTGGTGAGCAATTAGATAGATACAGTATGATACTACTTCTAACAGAAGGGATGACGTTTTGTCCCATTGTGTTGCCCACATTCCTAGCATTCTTTTCAACACTTAAACAAAGGAAAATACCGAACATCATTCATCTTCCATGGATTTTGAGATCAAAAGCTGTTTCACTGTCAACCAAACAAGTCACTGTGGAGCTATGGCTCTAATATTTACTGTTTTAGTTGAAAATAAAAAATGATGTTATTCTCATAAACCCATACTTTCATGTACTTTCATATACTATAAACTATGCTCAAAATTGTCTTATTTATTGTAATTTATTGAACAGGGTACAAAACTTACTTGTATTGTTTATAGTTTATAATGTTACAATATTATGTTCTTCACATCACAGTGCTGTAAATGGATTGTGTTGAATGTAACGCTTTACTGTATTACTTCCAAACATCTTGAAAGTTTGTCAATACTCTTGTTTGACAATACTCTTTTTTACATTTCAATAACAGAGTATGAATATGATATCCACTGTGTTTTTCAGACTGTGCTTGAATATGTACAAAAATACATTTATTTAAAACAAATAAACTGTGTGTTTTCCTAATTCTCCACCAACAACAATATTAACTTAGGATTCTCACAACATTGTGCTTTACTGTCTATTTGTCTTCATATAAAATTTTAAAGATAGGGTGTGTGTCATGAGAGACATAAAAGATATGAAAGCAAATATCTTTCAGGTGTAGCCTTGAAAAAACTGACACAGTGGCCTTGACCGGAGAGGGAATGGCAGACAGGACAACTTAACTGATCTTCTGCATGACAGTAACAATATCACAAAGCACACATGACGACATGCATTGTAAACTCTGCACAAGGAAGTGATATCATATCTCTGAACAACAAATACAACGTATTTTAATGCAACATAACAAAGGAATATCAAAGTCAGTACCCTATCTAGATAACCACAATTCAGTATTATAGAGATAAGTTTGGATAATTAAAGAGAAAACAAATAATGCTCAAGATACTGCGTGTTAACTACATGCATCATATCTAACTTTTTTATCTATGACAAAGATAGCAAACAATAAACAGGTAGAGGACTACCCAACCTGTAGTTTTTCCTATCAAACAACTTAACCAAACAACATTTGACAATATAAGCCAACAGACTACAACCAAAACATTTTTTAGTTGAAACCCAAAACTGATAGGGATTGATTGAATTCGATATGAAAGTCAAAAAGGATAGCTATTTCTATGACATGTATATTTTACAGTTTATTTATGCAGAATATACATAGATATACACATATATTTATGTGAAATTTATGCAGAAACATGTACAGATATGGTATTAACACAATTTTCAGCACATGGTAGCCTGCCGTATATAGAGGTTAACTGTTCGTTGCCTGAGTAGATTAATTAATTACAAAGTGTCCGGAAATTGGAATATGTAATAAGTCACCAATCTCCGAACATTCACAAATATTTACAAATATAGCCCAGTTAAAAAAAAACAATATTTAAAAGAACAGCCAATGTACACCAGGTACCTCCCTCTGTTCTTGGTTCACTTACGAGAAGTCCATCCTTTATTTCTCCACAGCCAAGACCTGATATTAACACCTTCAATCTTACATTTTGAAAGGTCTTGTTACCACCCAAAGTATACAATTTGGAGGGAATCAAAATCTGAATCAGTCTTCATCACTGTGCAAACTTGGGTGGGTGGCGCTGGATGTTAAGTGCAGTCATTCAGGAGGCAGTATTATGACTGGCTTTGGTATTAAGTGCTTTTTAAGAGTCTCTCACATTCAGATGTACTTACTATGGCGTGATAAAGCTGAAATGTATCTTACCACAACAGAGATCACCTATGTTACAGATATATTTGCTTCCTTTCTCATGTGTCACCTTTAAAAATATAAATTAAACACAAATAATAATAAAATTCTTTCCCACTATGAGGCTCATTGGTTCAAGCATGTTTTCTGTGCATGTTTCGAATCTTTATAACTTTAAAATTATTTTACTATGGCACAGAATATGACAACTCTGGACATGAACTGGATTCCTGTACTTAAGCTGTTATGGTTGAAACATTGTAACATTTTTTAAGATAAGTGAGGAAATCCCAAACTTGCTTTGGGGTTCTCCAGGGTTATAAACTTGGTCCAATCTTGTTTAGTTTCTTCAATGATGACTAGCATTTTGTATGCAGATGTATGCTGAATACACATAGCGTAGGGTAGGGTGGACAATCACATGTCCTTGCTATTTTAACTTGGTCACTTCAACCATCCTGAACTTTTCCTGCTGGTAGATATTTAATTTAAATATTGACGTTTAAAAAAAAAAAAAACAACACAAACTCACAACAAAATAAAAAACAACAACACCAAGAAACAACAGGCACCATGATATAAAAAGGCAAAAGTAGTGATATATCCTATATTATAAACCAGGTGGTTTGCTCACGTTTTGCTGCTCTTATTGCGTTGGTGATAGGCTTATAATCGGTGACCTGGTACAGTCTATAATGATGCAAAAAGGCATCTCGGAGGTTTGTGGTATATTGTCAATATAGGACAGGTATGAGCTGTGTCCAGGCACATCATGATGCGTCATGCTTAACAACAGCTCTTAGCTGTGGTATATTGCCCATATACCACACGCCATCATGCCTTACTGCTTCTTTATAAACTGTAAAGGACCAAGTGTGACATGAGGGGTGTGACACACAAGTTTCCGGAAGGTTTAAGAGACGTTAGTCATCAATCTCCAGACATTCACAAATATTTACAAATCTAGACATTTTAAAAATAAATTAAAAATGAATAATTCAAAGTACAGCTTAAGTACACCAGGTAACTCCCTTTGTATGTGGTTCACTTGCAAGAAGTCCATCCTTTATTTCTCCACGTCAAAGACTGGATATTAACACCCCCCGGTCTTACATGTCTTTAACCAACAGTCATCAGGACCTAATCAGATCAATTTCCTTTGAGATCAATTTCCCTTGATGCTTGACAGACATGTTTCAGCACTGACTAGTTTATATTTTCCCTGACGAACAAACATAAATAATTAATCGGGCATCAAAATATGCATTCTCTCATTGTAGGAGCAACGTAGTTTCTTTTGATTTGTTTATCCAGTCTTTCACAATTTTTCTCAGAATTTTGTGCTATCCAAATATGGAGCAACGACCTTGTGTCATCATTTACTCATGAGTCAAGAAATGTTTTGTACCTCAAACCTAGACAGCCTAATCAGCAGTGTGACTGAATAGGGACCATCCAACTACTGTCAACTCAATGGATGACACTTCTATATAACCTGGTGTCCGATTAAAAAAGGGAAACCCCTTTCTATCTGATGACTGCTACTATTTTTATTAGAAAGAAGTTAAAATGAAAACCCATCAGCAACTCTACAACCCCCACTGAAAAATACCAGCATATTTTTGCAAATATGATTTAGCGCAACACAGGTAGTTCAAGAAGTACTAAATCTAGCAAGCACCTCCTAAAACGTGCAAGACATGAGAGTAAAAATAATAAAATACAAAATGTGTTATTTCAAATTGATGGGTAAAACATGACAGGCTCCAAAACATACCGTGCCCATTGCTTCCCATTCCAAATCCACTCAGCCTGGATTTTAACAAAGTAATCACCACGGCCGTGCCTGCAAAGGGTCTGGAATTACATAAAGGTCGTCGTCCCCCTCAGAAGGTAGTATGGCCAGGCTACACGACGGGTCATTGCTGTAAATTGCATCATCCTGTGAATCACACTGCAGGTATATGTCCTCGTGTTCACTGGTTGACCTGGATAGACAGGTGGACAGGTGCGACAACATCAGAAGGGTTTTCCCTGTATAGTTACGCCACAACAAACATGGCCAGTGTGTGCTCACCATTGTGCCATCAACATTCGTCAGCTCTGTTAAAAGTCCACTGTTGAGTCATTGATACAGCGTAGGATTAATACCGTTAAAATGAAACTATAGGGAGGCATGACATCTTGGAAATGAAGAGTTTGCAAAAGGGGAAAGTGAGAATCTGATATTTGTCAATGTTGTGCCTTCCACTTTTTATTTTTTTCTTCGAACATTTCAACACTGAACCCTCGAAGCAAATGAACAATCGTCATTTTACCCACCTGTTCCTGTATCTGGAGTCAGTGTAGTTCTCGTAGATTGGAAAATGATCAGAGGCAGGCAGTGGTTTGACCATGGCTGTGTATTGGGAACCCTCAGATTTCCGTGTGTCGAACTCTGTGCTTTTGAGTCGGTCTAATGTCCATACACTCCTCACCTTACTACGCTGGGTATAAATCAGCACAATCACTACTACCAGCAGGATAGACAGAGGGAGACCCAAACCTAGTGCCAGATATAAACCTCCAAACGTTTGATCTTCGCATGTTGTCGTGTTCCCAAGGTGACAAGTCATGTTGAGCATCATGACCTGTAAATTAAAACATTGTTGTTTGGATGACAGCAGTTTGGGAAGTTGAAATTGAGGTTAGCCTCTTATACATAGAAAGTCTGATATTTGAGGCATTCAATAAATTATGTCATGATGATGTTAACTAAGCAAACTCAGGTCATCATTGTAAAATAATTTCAAAAACTATTGGCTGATTAAAAGATGCATTGAAGCTGGGATCAGCAGTTAAAACAATAACAATAAGCATATTCCCTGCCTGTTTCTGTAAAACACTGAAGGATTAGCCTGGAGAAATATAGCCCCTCGGAAATGTGTAGACAGCAATACAATGACTGACCATACATGATATATCCATTTGTACAATAGTTTGAACCATGTTTTGAAGCTGTGAGCAGAGGTCTCCAATAAGCCTCACAGCCCTTTCTTGAGTATCTTCATACATTTTTCACGTTCCACAGTAAACTGCCATAAACAAATCTCCCAGCTACCATTGAATCAACATAACATTGATATTAACAAACCACTGTTTAAACATTATTTACCCAATATTATAGCACATTGCCACAGTCTGTTTAGCGTGCACTTTGATCTGTTGCTACTAAAGATAACTGGGTTTTCTGGGTTAAGAATGAGATACTTCTGTCAGACAGCCTGAAATCAGGTTACTTGATAAAATGGTTATGATATAATTTATAGCTTTTATTATAACTATAGCAATATTTAATTGAGCTCCCAATCATGCATATCAGTTGGACTAAAAGTACAATAGACTTGAATAGGGACAAAAACAAAATTTCTCGACATGTCTCCTACACTGTTGAAACGATCAGCTCCGAACCAATGTGTGTTCAGACTGGTCCAACTTGAGTTGTTTGCATTTAGATTTGTAATACTATGTTTATTTTATAGGTATAAGCTTTTACAATATGCATATATTAACATGGGTTTGAATGAGAGCTACAGGGATACGGAGGTATTAATTCAAAATGATGATGGTTCTTGGTCAATCAAGTTATAATACCAACTTTAAAGTTATTAAGTTTTAAAGGTTTAATTACTTGAAATTCAACTGAATGTTTAGAAAAGAGGTCTGGGGAATTAAACATGCAGAGTAAAGTATGGAACGTCTTTTGGGTTGTTGTGTGTCAAAATAATTACACTATTTGATGCGTCTTATTGACCATGTTTCAGCTCCAAAGTTTCAGCCCCGCCTACCCAAACTTGTGATGTGTTGGAAGAGTTGTTTATCTCAAGAGAACTAGAGTTGCTGATGGGTTTCTATATCTCCAAAAGTGCGACAAAAGCAAACATTTTTAACAGACCTTGTGCTGTTACCCACAGTCTGGCAAAGCAAGACTATTTAAGCTATAGAGACCAATTCAACATACCAAACCAACTTTTTCACATATTTAGGTTATCCTAGCTGAAAATGCTAATATGTTTAGTGAAAATTACTGTATTTATTAGCCTAATAATCTTAATAAAATAAAACAGTATTGTTTTTAACTATAAAATCTAGAGAGACCAAACCAATTTTTTTCTCATGTTTAAAACTTTTAAATGTTTTATACTTTTTTTATGTAAACAAGCTGGCAAACACACCACATTTACTTCTGCAAATATATTTTCTGGTTTGAATCTATTATTATTTATATGCACAAAATAGCAAAGTCCGGCACATTCCACATTCCTCTAGAAGCACTATTAAATGGCGGGTGCTATAAAATATTTGTTTCCTTTTCTTCCGGACCATAAGACCATAAGTGATTTCATCATTTACATACAATTTTGTTTATTCTGAATAATTTTAACAAAAATAAATATATTGGAGAGAAAAAAACAATATACTGTATATGTATAAAAAACAGATAAAATACAACTGATAGATCTGTTTTGGGGACATTTAATAAAATTCTGGGCGAAAAATATTTCAGAGATGTCTACTAACCCTTATGTAACCAGGTATATCAATTGAAAATATAGTGCAGTACTTTGCTGTGCAGCTCACAAGGTATTTTTAAGTTAAATTCTTCAAGAATCAACATTTAAATATAATAGATTTTTAGGTTACAAAATGTGTACATTGCCAGACGCTGTTAATCCAAATGAAATTTTACAGACTCCAGGCCTGTTTGAATAGCCCAAAAATGTCACCAGATTAAATAACAGACATGATTCATGATAAGATCAGAATAACTAAAAAAGTGTCTTACCAGATGAGTGTGAAGATCAGTGTGTGGCCAACGTGATCCGTGAGACACAAACATTTCAAGTTCCCTTAAATCTATTGTGAAATATAGGAACTTGACAAATGCCAAAGTCACATTTTAAGGTTTCTTGCAAATGTCTCTTTTTAAAAACATACAAAATAGATCACACTCCATCTAAAAATGTTTGGAAATTATATTTATTTTTATATTCTTTATTGGTACCTCACAGGGTGTACTGTACATTTTTACTAATTAAATAATTATTTTGTTAATGTAAACTGATAAGCAGTGAGTCAGTGTGGAATTATGTTTAATTCACTCCTGTCCATAAGTGCTTATTGATGCATGACCACCCTACACACACTTGATATTTATCTTCTAAAATATAGAAAAATATAGAAATAGGGCCCACCCCAGACCAATGTTGTCTCACTGTACACTTGAGATAACATAGCAGTCCAGGTTCAGAAACAAAATATCTCATGTGATTTTGTTGTGGAGAGAGTAAAGCCATCGGAGTAGAATTTTATGAGCAGCAAGCAATCCTATAAGATTCTTCTTGGGCTTTTCTCATACGATTACTAACCAAGTCTATAATATTTCCAGCTGACTTTACTAACAGAATTGTCATTGGAAATACGGTGACATATTTGGCCTATCGTGTTACAGACCAAGTAAAGAAAAATTTAATGAACAAATGTAAAACGTTTTTAAAGTCTCATGGAATGTCGGCCCGCACTGAACACCATGTACAGACTAATATTGGCTAAGTCATTGAATGTGATTCAGAATGTCCTTTTTATGTGTAGATGTTGCTGATTATTTCAAATAGTCACACTAGTTCTCTACTGGCTATAGACTGTACCTGGCTACAGCCTCAGTGTTCTCTATAAACCCACACCAGAAATTGCACAACTTTCAAGTTCCTGCTCACAAGACCAGATATTTGCTCTGTGATGAAAAAAAGAACGTACGTAAGCTTTTTCTTTATTTTTACCCAGGCCATGCCTCAACTTAAGAGAAAGAATAGTAGAATACACCAAGTGCAATTACAAAAGGTGTTTGTGTATTGATTTCAAAGAAAAACAAGCATTGTAACTTTCAAATAATTACAGATTACCTCTTATGTATGGACCTTAGGATTGATCCTCCACACCCTCTGCACAATGTCACCCAATCTCATGGAGAAAGTACATGTCCTGGGGTCAAAGACTACAGTGTTGTGGTATTTCAAGTTATTGGTATTAGCAAGTAGTTCAGCATAAAAAAAAGAAGTAGGACATTCATATATACACAAGGAATGCCCCCTGCTGGCAGGGTGAGCAAATCGCCACAAAACAAATAGTTTACTATTAAGAATTAGCAATTCTGTATTAAATCTCATGCAATTCTTCTCATTTTGCCATTAAACAAATGAAAAATAGTAGAGGTTTTGCATCTTATTTCATAGAAATCTACACATTTGTCTTAACTTGTGTCATTTTAATGATATCTGCATGAGAATGACAGAAACAAATAATTTGGGGCCCCCTGGAGGTCGGGCACTTGCCCAGCCTGGCTGGTCGGTATTCAGCCATGGTTAATACTAACTTTAGATAACTGTTTAGACAATCAATAAATACATTTATATGCTTAGTTGTCTGCTAAATGATAGACATAAGCTCAAATGAAAAAAAATCTGACTTAGTGAATATGGGAATATCTCTTGGCGAAATACAAGAAACAACTTAAATCCTAAGGGGTTGGAAGATGGATCCCACTATGAAAGTTTTGTCACTTTACCTTCTTCAACATCTTCAACCAGGTCAACCTGTTGTTGTTGTTTTACACTAGAAATACGAGGACATGCACAAGGTAAATTCTCCTCATCTTTTTCTCAATGTAACAAAACATGTTCTAGCAAAAACTTTAACTCTAAGTCTTAGCTCTTTGGCGGGCAACTTAATTAATTTTGATCAGAATGCCCCATGTTTCTATGTCTTCATTCTTGTTTGTTTTCATTTGCAACATCAACTAAAAAAGGACAAGCATAATTTGTTTGTAAATGTTCTCTTCACCTCACGGCAAAATAGGTAAAATGGCAAGAAATAGAATGTAAAATAAAACATCTCTGCCTCATGGCTAAATATTTAAAATTGCATAAAATGTGTCATGAAACTGAAAAAGAATGTGTTCATAAAATACAATGAAGATGGCGCCCCCCCAAATAAAGATATTGCCAAATGGCTAGAGCTGGCCCTGAAGATGGGCTGTCCAAACAGTTGAAATTGCAGAAAGACAACAGAGAAAAATATTTCCTGTTAAGATACATACATCCCCCTGGTGTCAACTACTGCCCTTAACATGAATTACAAAGGAATATCGCAATTACACAATACTTCAAATACAACCCTGTTTCCAAAAAAGTTGGGACGCTGTGTAAATGCAAATTAAAGCAGAATGCAATAATGTGCAAATCAACTTATCCCTATATTTAATTGAAAATAGTTGAAAGACAACATATCAAATGTTGAACCAGAGAAATGTTTTTGTTTTTGGAAAAATACATGCATATTTTGAATTTGATGCCAGCAGCACATCTCAAAAAAGTTTGGACAGGGGCAGGTTTATTACTGTGTTGCATCGCCTCTTTTAACAATATTCTGTAAGTGTTTGGGAACTAAGGAGACCAAATGCTGTAGTTGTGAAAGTGAAATGTTTTCCCATTCTTGCTTGATATAGAATTTCAGCTGCTCAACAGTTCGGGGTCTCCTTTGTCATATTTTTCATTTCATAATGCGCCAAATGTTTTCAGTAGGTGACAGGTCTGGACTGCAGGCAGGCCAGTTTAGCACCCAGACTCCTTCACTATGGAGCCATGCTGTTGTAAAAAGTGATTGTGGTTTGGCATTGTATTGCTGAAATAAACAAAGCTTTCCCTGAAAAAGACATTGTCTGGATGGCAGCATATGTTGCTCCAAAACCTGTATATATTATTCAGTACTAATGGTGCCTTCACAGATGTGCAAGTCACCCATGCCATGTGCACAAATGGTGCACCTACCATCACGGATCCTGGCTTTTGAACTGTGCACTGATAACAAACCGGACGGTCCCTTTCCTTCTTAGCGAAGGACACAGCGTCCATGAAGCCCAGAGGACACAGTGTCCATGATTCCCAAAAATAATTTCAAATTTTGATTTGTCAGACCACAGGACAGTATTCCACTTTGCCTCAGTCCATCTAAAATGAGCTCAGGCCCAGAGAACGCGACAGCGTTTCTGGATCTTGTTTATATCTGGTTTCTTCTTTGTATGGTAGAGTTATCACTTGCATTTGTGAATGCAGTGACAAACTGTGTTCACAGACGATGGTTTTTGCATGTGTACCTGACTTCATGAATCATGTCTGTTTTTAATGCAGTGCTGCCTGAGGGCCTGAAGATCACGGCCATCAAGTATTGGTTTACGGCCTTTTCCCTTGCATACAGAGATTTCTCCAGATTCTCTGAATCTTTTAATTATGTTATTTACCGTAGATGATGAGATCCACAAACTCTTTGCAATTTTACGTTGAGAAACGTTATTCTTAAATTATTGCACTGTTTGCCCGCGCAGTCTTTCACAGAGTGGCGAACCCCCCCCATCTATACTTCTGATAGACACATCCTCTTCTGGGATGTCCTTTTATACCCAATCATGTTACTGATCTGTTGCCAATTAACCTAATTAGTTGTGAGATGTTCCACCAGGTTCTTTTTTGTATTACACAACTTTCCCAGTCTTTTGTTGCTCTGTCCCGTCTTTTTTGAAACGTGTTGCTGGCATCAAATTCGAAGTGGGAATATATTTTTCAAGGAGCAATAAAAATGTTTAGTTCCAACATTTGATATGTTGTCCTTGTACTATTTTACATTTAATATAAGGTTTAAATGATTTGCACATCTTGGCATTATGTTTTTATTTCCATTTTACACAGCGTCCCAACTTTTTTGGAAATGGGGTTGTACTACCCACAATCCAATTATTTATCCACCTCTCTAAAGATATTAATCCTATCGGTAGTATCATGTATTTATACATACACTTTGTCAGAAATACTTCTCACTTTTGACCGTAGCATTGCCACAGGTCTTAGTTTTTTTTACATCAAATTTTTGTTACTGTCAGCGATGCTTGGTAGGAAGTAGACTGGTCCAGGTCAGGGACCAGACAATTTAAAATCAACAATTTCGCTCATTATTGACACAGGCCTACTTGAACACATTTACTTACTTGATTACATGTTTCTATGTACTGGGAAAGCCTATTGTATTCTGCTTTGGACATGCTTCAGATTCTGCTTTCATGCAGTCAAATGAGCATAAACAATATCTGAGGAGCAAAATAAAGGAATCTGCAAAGACATCCTTTTCTCCATGTTACATAGCATGTTCACTAAAGCTCAGCTTGAATTTTTTTTCATTTTCATCTCCAGCCCCCCCCCCCC
>JACXGI010002347.1:60332-75005 GCA_016801175.1 Esox masquinongy | reverse complement strand
CTGGGCCCACAGATAGGGTGCTTTGCACATGTAGTGAATTTGGCATCACAGAAGGGAATCTCAGTCAATAGGATGGACCGCCTCCTTGGGAGGATCAGGAAGGTGGTTTCCTACTTCCACCGAAGCACAACAGCTGCTCATGTGCTTAAGACAAAGCAAGAAATGCTAAAGCTGCCTACTCATAAGCTCATACATGATGTCCCAACAAGGTGGAACTCCACTTATGATATGTTGGAGCGTTATCTGGAGCAGCAGGCAGCTATATACTCTGCATTGACCGACAAGACCCTGAAGAAAAATGTTAAAGACATCATCACCCTGTCTGATGATGATGTGAGAGTGGCAGAGGAGGTCCTCCAGGTGCTTAAACCCCTCAAAACTGTTACATCTCTGCTGAGCACTGAAACTTCACCATCTGTGTCAATGATCCTGCCGCTAAAAACAAGGATTCTACAATCCATGGCTCCAAGTGTGGAAGACAGCCCCATCACTCGAGATGTCAAGACTGCCATTAGAGAAGACCTGCAGCCCAGATATACTTCACCCCCTACTCTACAGGACTACCTTCACAGATCTACTGCCCTGGATCCGAGGTTCAAGTCCCTGTCTCACATGGATCCTACCCTACGCCAGAGGACATACAGTGATCTCACCACTGAGATTGTGAGCAGTCTGGCCACTGAAGACTGTGATGAGGTAAAGAAAAATAATATTATTTAAAAATGATAAATTTAAATCTAAATATTTTTTTTATTTTCAGTAATAATGGCTTTTATTAAATGTTATTGCCACATTTTTCATGTTTATGAAACATGAAAATAAATAATAGATTTAATTAATCAACTAATTTTTTTCTGCCGGGTCAAGCTGCAGAGCCAACAGGAGCAAACTTGGACACATCTCCTCCACAAAAGAAGTCGGCGATGGCAGAGCTTTTTGGAGAGACCTTTGCCAGCAAAGACATGGACAGCATGACTCCTGCTGACATCATCAAAGAGGAGGCATCCTACCTGGCAGCAAGCGGCATTACAGCGGATGGTGATCCACTGACATGGTGGAAAAGCAATGAGTGTAAATACCCTCATATTGCCAAGATGGCAAGATGCTATCTCGCTGTGCCAGGCTCTTCAGTTCCTTCCGAGAGAGTGTTCTCAACATCAGGGGACATAGTGACTGCAAAGAGGTCCACACTCCCCAGACAATGTAGACATCCTTGTCTTTTTGAAAAATAATTTGAAATTATAAGCTCAGGTATGCTTTGCTTTCTTTCTTTTATTCTTCTTTGATGATGTGGACATCCATGTTTCAAGGAAGATGATGTGCCTTCTTATGTTGCACTTTAAGTTGTTTTTTATTAATAAGTTGTTTTTCATTAATTATGTGAAAAAGAAGATATTATGCCTTGTGCACTTTAAGTTGATTTTATATGTTTTAATTTAATAATTTAAAAGTGTTAACAAACAAAAAGACAAAACTTATGTTTATTTTTCTTGTCTTTTTTTTTTGCTGATCCGAAAAATGATCCGATCCGTGACTCTGACCCGAGAAACGATCCAAACCGTGAGTTTTTTGATCGGTTGCACCCCTAATTTATGTTAATAAAACTCCCACCAGGGTCCTTAATATTTGTCTGTGTCCATTCCCTGTGTGTCTTCTTGTTACAGTATATAAAATGAAGTTGTCAGCCTATCCAGCACAAATACAAAGCCTACTAGCAACATCAAATATGTTTGACATAACATTCTAGGTTCTAAACCCTGGAAATAGTATGTGATATGTAGCAGCACTGTAAGAAAAAGCATTCTTTATTGTAGGCCTTGGCCAGCCAAATTATGTTCATCCTTTGCTTTGCCCCCTGTCACGTCCTCGCCCTCATTTGGAACATGGACCCCTGTTTGGTTCTATTACCCTCACATGTGGTCTTTTCGTGTTTTCATGTTTTAGTTTCTGTTTTGTTGCCTCTTTGTTATTTTCATTAAAAGTCCTTCATTGTCCCTGAACCAGTGTCCTGCCTCCTGCTCCCAGCAGGTCAGCTGATATAAAGTGGCCATGACACACACTCCTATTCAACACGCTCTTCCTTTTCAGTGGGATCTGAAAGAAAAGAAAATCTATCTGGTTATTTGCAGCTTTGATCGATTTAAAACAGAAAGTCAATGTCACTGTAAGAATAGGACTCAGGCTGGGGTTATGGTTCCATTGTTACAAGTATCTTACAATTTTGAATGGGACATTCATAATATACCCATCCAGCTGGCTGTGGGGGGAACAACGTGTAGAAATGTGGTTGGATATGTAGTTGCTTTTCAAAGCTCGGTTCAAGTCCAAATTATTATTTTTTTCATATATTGTTTTGCAGAAATAACTGGCAACACTGCATTCGGTATGTCAGCAATATTTGCTCGCGTTCTCTCATAGAGATTGTGGAATCTGTGTAATAATGTAGTATTTTAATTGTATTATGAAGGTATGTTTCATTGAAAGTGTGACGACTGCGCCCTCTGCTGCCTCTCCTCCCCCTGCAGCAGACTGGCTCCGGCGGTCGGCGTCACCGGCCTTCTGACACCACCGCCCATCTCATCTATTCATCTCACCTGTTGTCTTGTTTAGCGCACCTGGTCCTCATTCACAATCATTCCACCCAGTATATATGTTCCCTCTGCTGCCCTGGTCTTTGTGTGTTATTGTCTCACCATTGTGAGCATTGTTTGCGCTACGCCGTCATTAAAAACGGTAAACGACACAACTCCACGTTTCCTGCTCCTTATTTCTTTGAAGACTGACAGAAAGTTATATGCACCTACCGTAGGTAAGAAAGCAATAGGAACTAGATAAGAACAACAGAAACATCTGTGCTTAGTTTCTCTCTTTGAGTAGGTTGTGCTCTGAAAACCAAAGGAATGTTTACATTGACCATGTGGCATCGGGGTTATCGTCTTGGAAACATGATCTTTGCTAGGTAGACACGCCCTTCAATGTAAATATCAGCTAGTAACCAGCTTTACAGTAAGAACATTTTGGAACGTTCATTGAAACACGACAACTCTGCTGCATTATTGCAATAAATACAGAATGTATTTTCCCCCTTGATTTGTGCGGATTCTCTATTATTTAACCACTATACATAACCTCTAAATTCTAACAAGATCACCAGATGATAAATGACGTCCAAAGCTTTGTTTGATCCAATGCCTTTTTCGAAGTGGACTGCAGATGTGAATCTCTACTGACCTGAATGACAAGTTATTTACAAGTGCTTCCCATGTATTGTACATAAACAATAGCTAAGTAGGTAAAGTTGGTAATTAAATAACCTGCCATTACTTTCACAGTGTTGAATGCAGTCTTAGTTTGTGACAGCACACTTATTGAAAGTATTTTATTTATTTTTGTATATATTGTGTTAATATTTGTCTTCCTCAGCCTCAATAATACCAAGGATGCAAACGTTTTTAAATTATTGTTGATCAGGAGATTGAACAAAATTCTCAGATCGAGGCTTGCTTTGAAATTTCAACCCATTCTAATCCATGCGAAAGGGCCAAGGCTTGCATCGGTTTAATATCACATGATTGATGACGTCCGAAGCCTTACTCGATCAAATGCTTTTCCCAAAGTGTTTTAAGTCCAGCGATGGCACAGCTGGTAGTGTCGCTGGCTTATTATCCCCAGGGTGTATATTCCTGTGTTCTGGCTTTGGCCTTTGCCAGTTTGTTTTGTTTCGTCAAACCTACCAGCGGTTTTCCCCTCTGCTCCTGCCTCTTGAATGTTCCTGTTTCCTAGTTTTCCCAGCATTGACCTGTTTGCCTGCCTGCCCGCCTGCTATCCTGTACCTTTGCCCCACCTATCTGGACTACTAACCTCACAGCCCCTCAGTAACTGAGCTGTTAGCAGCAGCGCCTCACCGGTCACTCCATCTTCCTGGAAGCCCCACTTACCTCCCCCAGAATGCCTCAGTGGAGACCCAGGCACCTGTCAGGTGTTTCCAGCTCAGTGTTCCCTCATCTTCAAACTTCAGCCACCCTCCTTCCCCTCGGACTGCTCTAAGATAGCGTACCTCAACACACTGATGTCTGGGAGGGCTCTCATCTGGGCTACAGTGGTATGGGAACAACAGTTGTGTCAGTCTGAAGGAGTTTGTGGGAGAGGTAAAGAAGGTTGTTGATGCCCCATTCTCCGGGAGAGAGGCTGCCCGGGAGCTACTCCAGCTTCAGCAGGGTTCCCACAGTGGCCCGGACTATGCAGTCGATTTTCACACATTGGAGGATAGGAAGACAGGAGCAGAGGAGGAAAGATAAAGATAGGAGAACAGCACAGAGGGAGAAGAGAGGAAGAGAGGATAGGGGCAGTAGAAGAAAGGGGGAATAAGGAGAGCAGGAGAGGACAAAAGGCAGAGTAGAGAATAAGAGTAGGAAAGGAGAGGAAGAGAGGAGAGTTTATTTTACATATTTCCTGAATTGCTAAATCACTAAACCCCGTCCTCTGAACCAAATTCTCAGTGGCCTAAACCCATTTGTCGAATCAGTCACTCTTTTGTGTGACTGATTCAGGTAGTTAGACACCACTTGCAAATTGCATTCACTCTGTTCGCAAAACTCTAAACACATTGTCATTCATTAAATCATATTTTGCACTTTGATGCACTTGTGTTGCAAAATTATAAACATGGGTGGCAAAAGTCAAACACAACTACAACACAGTTGTCATCGTTTACACATAATGACTCAAAATAGTTCACATTTGTTTCTAATGATGAAACCCAACCAACTGTACAGAATATAACTCAGTTCAGAGTATACAGGTGGCACAGGTCTGAGACAGAGGAGAAGAGTACGAGGAGGAGGAAGAGGATGTGTAAGAGGAGGAGGAAGAGGATGTGTAAGAGGAGGTGGAAGAGGAGGAAGAGTCCTCTGGCTGGACCCAGCACAAAGACGTGATGCTGACGAGGAATTAATCTCTCATTGACTTTGAATTTGCAGTTGCACAGCATTTTTGAGTTTATTGTAAAGTGCTTTTCATTTTCAATTTCATTGAGCTTTTGCAGTGGACTACAGTATTTTTATGCCACTGCTGAATATACAGACATGCAATACTCAATGACATGCAGTACTTACAGTATTCAATATATTCACTGATCTAAGTTGTGATTATTATACTTTTTTATTGCAAAATACATTTACTATTTACAATTTTATAAAAATCTGTAACTACATGCCCTGGACATTGTGTTCTCCATTTTTGTATATAGTGTCTAATGAATGCTCTGCACTATTTATGTATTGACTGGGTGTGTGTATAATCTGAAAACATTGTTTGATTTTGAGCACAGATTAAATGGTTTTGACAGAAGAGTCAGGGGTTTTGTGAATGTAGTTTGAAGATTTGGTGTTTTGAGAATATGGGTGATGATTTCAAGAATTGTATATTACCAAATGTGAAAAACTGTAAAAGTACCTTTATTTGCCTATCTAACCAATTAACTTTACAAAATAGTTTTGAGTACAATTGAGTACAATTATTTTTCTCCACCACACAGTAGACACAGATTATTTACCAAGACTCCTTAAAAGGTTGCAAACTGCACCCCATCTTCATCCACAGGGCATAATTCAGTCCATTCTTCCAGATGTTCTGCGGAACGTATGTTCCAGTGTCAAGCGAGCCCTCACTAACCCCATCAACACAGCCCTGGGGTCCATACACCCACCCTCACTAACCCCATCAACACAGCCCTGGGGTCCATACACCCACCCTCACTAACCCCATCAACACAGCCCTGGGGTCCATACACCCACCCTCACTAACCCCATCAACACAGCCCTGGGGTCCACACCAGACGCTTATATAGGGAACGCCAACATCCTCTCAGAGAAAAACCTGGCCACCCCGTCACCACCAGCCCACGAAGATGCCCTCTCTAAGATACCGTCACATCAACCACATACACAGCATCTAACTGTGTCCCTTCAGTTGTCTGGAATGAGGGAGAAGACAAAGAGGACATGGGGAGTAGAAGATCGGAGCAGAGCGGGAGATGAGCAGAGAAGATGGGAAGAGGAAGATAGGCTAAGAGAGCAAGAGAAGAGAGGGGAGAGAAGAGGGATGGGCAGAGGAGAGAGGGTTAACAGGGGAGTTGAATAAAGGAAGAAAGGGTGAGAGAAGCAAGGAAAGAGGAGAGGGTGTGAGCAAGAGAAGCGGATGAAGAGAGGGAGAGTGTGATGGTAATTCGATCAGAACTGTTAATGGAAGTAAGTAACAAGACAAAATTCTCTTGGCATAATTAGCAGTTTATTTGTAAATAGAGAGACGTGTCAAAAGCTTACAGAATAAACCTGTGAAGAGTCTCTGAAGAAAACACAGAACAGTTAGAATACTTATTACAGTTAAAAGGGGTGTGGTAAGTTACTGCCCAGCTGTCTTACAGTGTCTCACAGAAGTGAGTACATCCCTCACATTTTTGTAAGTATTTGATTATATCTTTTCATGTGACAACACTGAAGAAATGACACTTTGCTACAATGTAAAGTAGTGAGTGTACAGCTTGTATAACAGTGTAAATTTGTGGTCCCCTCAAAATAACGCAACACACAGCCATTAATGTCTAAACCGCTGGCAACAAAAGTGAGTACACCCCTAAGTGAAAATGTCCAAATTGGGCCCAATTAGCAATTTTCCCTCCCCGGTGTCATGTGACTCGTAAATGTTACAAGGTCTCAGGTGTGAATGGGGAGCAGGTGTGTTAAATTTGGTGTTATCGCTCTCACACTCCCTCATACTGGTCACTGGAAGTTCAACATGGCACCTCATGGCAAAGAACTCTCTGAGGATCTGAAAAAAAGAATTGTTGCTCTACATAAAGATGGCCTAGGCTATAGAAGATTGCCAAGACCCTGAAACTGAGCTGCAGCAGGGTGGCCAAGACCATACAGCGGTTTAACAGGACAGGTTCCACTAAGAACAGGCCTCGCCATGGTCGACCAAAGAAGTTGAGTGCACGTGCTCAGCGTCATATCCAGAGGTTGTCTTTGGGAAATAGATGTATGAGTGCTGCCAGCATTGCTGCAGAGGTTGAAGGGGTGGGGGGTCAGCCTGTCAGTGCTCAGACCATACGCCACACACTGCATCAAATTAGTCTGCATGGCTATCGTCCCAGAAGGAAGCCTCTTCTAAAGATGATGCACAAGAAAGCCCGCAAACAGTTTGCAGAAGACAAGCAGACTAAGGACATGGATTACTGGAACCATGTCCTGTGGTCTGATGAGACCAAGATAAACTTATTTGGTTCAGATGGTGTCAAGCGTGTGTGGCGGCAACCAGGTGAGGAGTACAAAGACAAGTGTGTCTTGCCTACAGTTAATTATGGTGGTGGGAGTGTCATGGTCTGGGGCTGCATGAGTGCTGCTGGCACTGGGGAGCTACAGTTCATTGAGGGAACCATGAATGCCAACATATACTGTGACATACTGATCCCCTCCCTTCGGAGACTGGGCCGCAGGGCAGTATTCCAACATGATAACGACCCCAAACACACCTCCAAGATGACCACTGCCTTGCTAAAGAAGCTGAGGGTAAAGGTGATGGACTGGCCAAGCATGTCTCCAGACCTAAACCCTATTGAGCATCTGTGAGGCATCCTCAAACGGAAGGTGGAGGAGCGCAAGGTCTCTAACATCCACCAGCTCCGTGATGTCGTTATATAGGAGTGGAAGAGGACTCCAGTGGCAACCCGTGAAGCTCTGGTGAACTCCATGCCCAAGAGGGTTAAGGCAGTGCTGGAAAATAATGGTGGCCACACAAAATATTGACACTTTGGGCACAATTTGGACATTTTCACTTAGGGGTGTACTCAGCAAATTTACACTGTTATACAAGCTGTACACTCACTACTTTACATTGTAGCAAAATGTCATTTCTTCAGTGTTGTCACATGAAAAGATATAATCAAATATTTACAAAAATGTGAGGGGTGTACTCACTTTTGTGAGATACTGTATATTAATATAGTGTAGTATAGCTGTGAGATACTGTATGTCAACAATACATAGGTTTTACCCAAAGGGCAGACTGTCCCTCTACCTTATCCCAGGGAACTAAGGACACTGTAGGTAACCTATTCAACTCAGAACGGACACACTCCATCCGGACAAAGAACAGATAGACAGATTGACAGAGGACCCAATGATCTACTGATACC
Source organism: Esox masquinongy (assembly GCA_016801175.1). NCBI lineage: Eukaryota > Metazoa > Chordata > Actinopteri > Esociformes > Esocidae > Esox > Esox masquinongy. The sequence continues at coordinate 66,811 of JACXGI010002347.1, read as the reverse complement.
ATTCAATGATGAGCATAAATAAATAGACAGAGATCAGATGCTCCTCTCCCACATTCCTTTTCTTATCTAAACATGGGGACTCAATACTTTAACTTAGTAACTCATTTATAGAATTAAGTATACCTCAGTTCAAGAAATTCCATAACAAGACACACATAGCAGAAGGGGGAGATGAAGTGAGGAAGAGGGAGAGAAAGGGAGAGGTTTGGGATACAGGAGAGGGAGGTAGACACTGGATCAGAGGGGACAGAGACACCCTGAAACACAGCAGATGTGTGTTTTCTATCCATCAGTCCGGCACCAGGAGGGACCCAGGGTCCACCACACCAGTGTAAGATCTGATGAAGGATCTGAGGACTTCATCCCGGTACCTAACAGCAGTCAAGCTACCCTTGAGGTCTGTGCAACCCTCCAAGGATATGCCTCCCCAGACCATCACTGACCCATCGCCAAACCGGTCATGCTGTATAATGTTGCAGGCAGCATAACGTTCACCAAGGCGTCTCCAGACTCTTTCACGTCTGTCACATGTGCTCAGTGTGAACCGGCTCTCATCTGTGAAGAGAACGGGGTGCCAATGGCGGACGTGCCAATTCTGGTGTTCTCTGGCAAATGCCAATTGAGATGCACGGTGCTGGGCTGTGAGCACAGGTCCCACTAGAGGACGTTAGGCCCTCATGCCACCCTCATGGAGTCTGAATTTTTTAGGGCTCTGGCAGAGCTCCTCCAGTTCCTCCTCACAAAGGAGCAGATACTGGTCCTGCTGCTGGGTCCTGATGCCCGTCTACGCTCCTGTCCAGCCTTCCTCAGTGTAACGGCCTGTCTCGTGGTATTTCCTCCATGCTCTTTACACTGTACTGGGAGACACAGTAAATCTTCTTGCCACGGCACGTATGGATGTGACATCCTGGACGAGCTGGACTGCCTGTGCAACCTGAATGGACTGCCGGTACTGCCTCATGCTACCAGTAGTGACAAGGACACTAGCAAAACGCAAAACTAGTGTGTGTGTTTGTGTGTGTGTATGTGTGTGTGTACACGCACACACACACACTTAAAAACAATCTTGAACAATCTGTTTTAAACTGACGTTATTTATTTGGTCAAAACTGGGACATTGTAATTCATTTATAGTAGGGGGAATGTTTTATCAACAATTTAATTCATAAACATTCCACCAGCCTCAAAGTTTACAAACACCAATGATAAGCAATGATGAACAATAACAACCAGATGAATGATTTCTAAATGAGAAGGTTTTACAGACCAGTGTGTTGATTCGTTCTATTAATTAATTACTCTTGTTTACAGGTTACATCTTCAGTGGTGTTTAATCTGGAATATTTACAGTCATATGATATATCGACTCACTCTCCAAAAGTTCAGCCAAAGTACTAGTTTAACCATTTACTGGAACATGAACAACAATAATTTTTACAGGTCTTGGCATTAGGTTCTGGTACTCTGGAGTAACTCACTGTCATCACAATACTACATGCATACAATACTACCAATAACAATATCAACACCATAATATCATTAATACTAATCTCTATAAGCATTGTCCATGCTTAAGACCATCAGCACATCAGACTGAGTGAATAACCTGATGATTGAATGATCAGTATGAAATCTGATATTGTGATTGGTGGAATCACTAACATCAGCTGATACACCGCTGAGTAATGACCACTCGGTTCCCCTCTCTGAACTGGAGATGCTAATTCATTGTCAGTGTTTTACTACGATGTGTCCTACTGAACATGACCATGATTAGAGTGAAACATCATGTTGTGTTTGACACAGGGATCATCTGACACAGAGACACTGAGGAGCCAGAATCATAAAGATTAAACCCTGGATAGAGGGGCTCAGTGAATGTGGTGTTGAATGTGTACAGGTGGGTCATTGTGTCAGAGGAGACCGTGTAGAAGGACAGAGTGCCGGCTGGCCAGTCCAGATACACTCCTACTCATTGGGGGTCTGAGGAGGTGACACGTATGTCAGTTCTCTTATTATTGTGATTGACATAGTAACTGGCATCATTACAGAACACCCAGGACTTGTCATTGTATCCAAGACAACAGTCTTCACCTCCTCTCCTGTTGATACCTTTATATGTCACTCCTATCATATTCAATATCCCACTCCACTCTACCTCCCAGTAACAGCGTCCAGACAGACCCTCTCTACACAACACCTGGGTCCAGTAGTCAAATCTCTCTGGGTGATCAGGATACGGCTGCTCCTCTTCCCTCCATGTCACCTTTCTGTTCTCCTCAGACAGACCGAGTTTTCTGTTCAGTGTGTTTAGGTCCAGTGTGAGATTACAGCACCCTGATGGATGAGACCAAGACACAATATTACACATCATCAACATTATACACACACATGCATGTTTTATTCATTTATTATACTGGATATTAAGACACTCCAAAACACACAGAAACATACACACACACACACACAAACAGATTGGGAAAAAAATGTGCACAGATATACATACATGCGAACACACACACACACACACACACACACTCCAACTGTATGTTTTCTGTATAATAAATCACTTACATTTCTTGGGTCCTGATTTCAACCTCCACTCTCCACCATGATCCATACTGTGGGAGAGGAAGAGTGGCAGAGGAGCTGACTGTCATTCAGTGACACACAACCTGTCTTACACGCGCACACACACACACACACACACACACACACACCTTACATACATGCAACAAAAACACCCAAAAAACCATTGTACACAAACCCCCTCTCCAAAAGCACAGACACACACCACACACAACCCCACATCCCACACACACAAACATGCAAAACAGCCCCCCATTACACACACATACACACAACCCCCCCACAAAACTCATTTTGGCTCATTTGGCTTCTAAACGACTCTGTTTAAAATACTCCCATCAAAAAAATCCCAGAACAATGTAATAACTGCACACCCCCAATGTAAAGGCTAAAAAGTAGGCTAGAAGTATGCAAGATGTGAAACGAACAAGAAAATAGGTTACATCTTACCTCTCCAAATTATTAGATTGGCTGCTGTTTTTCTAGTGATGTTTCCCTACTGGAAAACTACATGTGAAACACAAAGATGTGCTACCTCATCTGAAAATAATTGTTGTTTCCTCAAAAAAATTAAGAAAATCAAGAAACCAAATGAACGGTTCCAGTCACCAAAGCGAATTGGTTTCCAATGTTCCCCAAAAAGAGCCGTTCAAAAAGAGTTGTTTGTTCGTTGCTAGTCAGGGCTCAATATTCATAAAAAAGTAAAGGTCTGTGTTAGAAGTTTATTTGATCCCTTTACTGTATGTTACAACACACAGAAGTATCAACCTCAAACTGAGTTATATAGACCACCTGGAAAGTGGACAACTGACACTGCTAGCAAAGACGTCTAGTTTACATTAGCGAGAGGAAACATACTTGATAAAAGAGAAAATGTCCCTCAAGGGTTGATACATTTTGCACTCAAGTGTTTGAAAATAGCAAATCATAATTGTAGCTGCAGTTACACACATTTTTTATTTTTAAAATGGTGGTGCCTGTTCTGGACATTTCTACCATAGTTCCCACAGTGAAAAATATGATTTCTGGGGCCTGATTTCTGGGGCCGTATTCACAAAACATTTCATCTTACCACTAGGAGGACTCCTAAACAGCACTAAAAGTTCCTAGCTAAGAGTTTCCTCTTAAAACCTATTCACAAAGAAGCTAAGACCAACCTTTACTATGGAACGGGGAGAAGTCTTAAGCTAAAAGAAAAGGCAGGGTTGACCCCATTGCTATGGATCATGTCATGTTCCACAAATAAGCTTAGTTACTATGCCCACAGTGATTGGCTGATAGGGGAGGGGTCTCTGTCAGTGAATTCATCATAGCAATACTATAGAAGAATGTGTCATGTTTCCATATTGAAACAAAGATATTAAAATTAAAATGTAGGCCAAGTGTCGCTGATTAAACATGAAACCAAGTATGATATACTGACTAGTCAAGATATGTTCAGCTAATTGTCAGTCTCTTACATGTCTGGCAGCTCATAAAAAAATGTGTGTTAAACTTTTGGTGCCGCAATAATTCGTACAATTATGTGTAGTTACAATTCACGAACTACACCTGGTTGTCGAGCTATGGCCATGAAGTCGGCATTGTTTCTTTGTAGCTGGCGAACATCATGAGGAAACTGAATGATTTGTCGCACGGTATGTGGTCTTGGGAGGGCATTTATTGTTTGATGTAAAACAATAAGAGAACAAACAAAAAATAACATGCCTGATTGGACACAATAGACACAAAGTGCAAACCTCCCAATCACTGGAACGCATCTCTTACAATGTACATCCAGGTACTCTTCAAATAGTTCAATTCAATGACTTTTATGTTAGTTGGTAAAACAGTGAACAAACTATCCATAATGACTGTGTTGATGGAATTGAGGATAGATTAATATTTGCTCACTAATTCGCTGCACTTTCCATGCATACATTGCACTGCAATGGTGATCAGATTTTGTATGATATCTAAAGTTATATGACACAAGGCTTTTTCCAGTTCCAGTACCCTAACTTTGATGGAAAGGAGAAGCAGGAACATTGTGAAGGGAAGAGTGACGGCATGTGTCACCCTGAGTGACTGTTATCATGAGACACACCTGTTTGATTAAGGACATGATTATGAGTCACACCTGTTGTCTGGACTTGGAGCAGCGGATTGGACCAGAGGGGGTTATAAAGTGTTGTTGAGGTTTGGGTGAGAGGGGGTACTAGTGGTTATTAATTATTACAACCTGTATCTGAGACTGGAACAGGAGAAACTGGAGAGGGTGGAGGGTCAGAACAGATAAAAGGTTGTGTGGGGATTTTAATACACACAGTACTCTTTGAGAGGTTTACAGACGGACGCAATAGACAGTTAATGGAAGTGGTTGACTTGGTGTCTTAACGATGGTCGGGGGACCAGGATTGATGTTAGAACAGGAAAGGAGTCTGTTTTGGACCTGACTATGGTGTCTAGTGTGATAGCAGGGGACTGTGAATGGGAGGTATTGGGGGACAGTAGGGAGGGATCATTACCCCATAGTGTGTACAGTAGGCCAGAGGAGAGAGAAGGAGGTGTTGGTGAATGGGGTGGGGAGGTGGGTGTTGGGAAGAGCAGAGTGGAAGCAGTTCTAGGAGTTAAGTGAGCAGATGATGAGTAGGGTTGATATGGGAGGGGACGTAGAGAGCATCAATGATTGGGTGAGAACAGCATTGGAGGGGGCAGCTACCGAGGCTATACCTAAGAGTTCAGGGGGGAGGAGGAGGAAAGCAGTCCCCTGGTGGACAGAGGAATGTGGAACAGCAGTAAGGACAAGGAATAGGGCTTTCAGGTTATTGAAAAGGACAAACAATTCAATATGCACATGTGAACCGTAGAATTATGATCTGTCGGTCATTTTCATATAATTTATTATATTTCATGTAATACAAAATAAAATACTCACAATAACCTGGTTGCATAAGTGTGCACACCCTTAAAGTAATACTTTGTTGAAGAACCTTTTGATTTTATTACAGCATTCAGTCTTTTTGGGTAGGAGTCTATTAGCATGGCACATCTTGGCATGGCAATATTTGCCCACTCTTCTTTGCAGAAGCGCTCCAAATCTGTCAGATTGCAAATCTGTCAGATCTCCTGTGCACAGCCCACTTCAGATCACCCCACAGATGTTCAATTGGATTCAGGTCTGGGCTCTGGCTGGGCCATTCCAAAATGTTAATCTTCTTCTGGTGAAGCCATGCTTTTGTGGATTTGGATGTGTGCTTTGGGTCGTTGTCGTGCTGAAAGGTGAACTTCCCCTTCATCTTCAGCTTTCTAACGGATGCCTGAAGGTTTTGTGCCAAAATTGCCTGGTATTTGTAACTGTTAATAATTCCCTCCACCCTGACTAAGGCCCCGGTTCCAGCTGAAGAAAAACAGCCTCAAAGCATGATGCTGCCACCACCTTGCTTCACTGTGGGTATGGTGTTCTTTGGGTGATGTGCAGTGTTGTTTTTGTGCCACACATACCTTTTGGAATTAAAAAGTTCGACCTTGGTTTCATAAGACTATAACACATTTTCCCACGTGCTTTTGGGGGACTTGATGTTTGTTTTTGCAAACTTCAGCCAGGCTTGGATGTTTTTATTTGTAAGAAAAGGCTTCCGTCTTGCCACCCTACCCCATAGCCCATTCATATCAAGAATACAGGAGATTGTTGTCACATGTAGCACACAGCCAGTACTTGCCAGAAATTCCTGCAGTTCCTTTAATGTTACTGTAGGCCTCTTGGAAGCCTCCCTGACCAGTTTTCTTCTCGTCTTTTCATCAATTTTGGAGGGACGTCCAGTTCTTGGTAATGTCTCTGTTGTGCCATATTTTCTCCACTTGATGATGACTGTCTTCACTGTGTTCCATGGTATATCTAATGCTTTGGA